>JAECUM010033909.1:0-14933 GCA_016617855.1 Megalonaias nervosa
TATGCTACTATTTGCGCAAGACATGTGACCGTGTAAAAGCACCCATATATACGCTATTAGAAACTTTTAGGTCAATACTGATACATCAAAATGTATGTCGTTAGTGGCCTATCGGATAATCCCGGTTATTTACGAACATTTATTAACCAAGCAGTTGTGAATGCATCGAACTATTTTGTTTTTCATTCGCAACTGCCAGGTCATTATATATATATATATATATATATATATATATATATATATATATATATATATATATATATATATATATATATAAACGTAGACTGACTTTTCTTTTAGCGGGAAGTAGAGAGAGCAATAACCTACTTACTCCGCATATTATGTGAGACTTTTGAGTAAAAGTTACAATGAGCAAAATCGTGAAAGATGATTAATCATTCTAAACTCAGTAACTATTGTAAAATGTTTGTACCTCTCATAGGAATATATATATATATATATATATATATATATATATATATATATATATATATATATATATATATATATATATATATATATATAAATAAAGAATAAATATCCCCTGCAACATTTACACTTTTCCAAAAATCATTCATACAAGGTGAACTCAGAAGGGCTTTTCTTCACTGTAACGTGTCTAGACACGTGTCATACCGAGGTGCAAAAATATAGAAAAGAATGAAATAGGGATTAAAGTATTAATCATCCTGTATAAAGTGTTAGGAGGTGCATGTGCCTCTTGGGGGGGGGACATATGTAGGACACCATTATGCCATGGGTTTACAAGGGTGTGCCACTTGAGAGGCGGGGGTACCATGGAAAATCCTATGTTAAAATACGCAATAGGTTTACATTAATTTGCCACTTGGGTGACAATGGGAAATCCTATTTTAAAAGTGTATATAGGTTTAACATTGTGGTAGGCTGAAGCAACGCGTCCTTTTTCTAAGAATTCTATCCCTTCCTAGGTAAGATTCAAACAAGGTTCTCCACTTTACATGACATTGTGAATGCTTGGTGGTTTCAATCGAGATTTCTCAAATATGTCAAATCAAAATACCCGGGTCTGAGAAAATTCTGATAAAAACCTAAATTTAAATTTCAAAAGTAATTTTAATTTCTCTTAAATATTTTTCAGAACTTTGTATCACTAACGAGATTTCCCGAATTTTCTGTTGCGGCTCTATAGTCGTTTTGAACTAAGCAACAGAAAAAAACCCGAAAACCAATAACTTTGGTATAATTCAACAAATAATTTATTTCCATTGAATACGAAGTGAAAAATTTAAAGGGAACTTACAGTATTTTGAATTAAATCCCAGAAAAGTCCTAAAATTTCTATCAGAAATTTAGCCTGAGAAATGATCACTTAATAAAAATATCTTATAATAATTTAAAAGCATGTGATTCCATGCTGATCCTAAGCTGATTCAATATTTATATGTTTAAGATATTTTCTGTTTGAATGTCGATCCCAAAAAAAGATAAATAAAATTCATATCTTTTCAATGTCATGCCTCCCCTAAACTCAGATTTATTCGCAATGTTCGGAACCATATCGGTATGATTCTTTTAAGAAACAGAACAAGCAGCAAAATATTCAATCTATTACCAAACTAATATACTATTTTCCAATGTTATAATTTGGTCTCCAAATATTACAATGCAACACCTTAACAATGGCTACAAAGATTTAAGTCTGTTTTCTTTAGGAAACTTGAATACAAATTGAATGGAGTAATTAAAGCTGAAGTTTCGCAAAAGATGTAATCTAACACCCAGCTAAGAAATTATTTTCTCCTGTTAAAATTTGGTCTCAGACTATTGCAATGGAGCTGAACTTCGATTAAATAGCTTTGCAAAGCAAAGGACGCGATTGTGCTGCAAATCCTCCCCAGATTTTACGACAAAATTGCGACACTATCATTACAAAATTTTAAGAAAACAAAAATGTGTACTCTCTCATATTGCCTGATCAAACCCAAGAATATTATACAGGTGAACAGATGTTGCTAACAAATTATGATAAAATTTCCAATGTATCGTTTCCTTTAACCAGAAAACATTCCAATTTAGAATGGATCTTTAGCTAAAACAAAATTTAAAATATATCTAGCGAAATATGAATATGATACGTCAGATCTAGTTCAACGATTTTAATAGATTAATAGATTCGACATTTGTGTAAATTATTGAAGGTACAATGCTGCTAAACATTTCCAGGAAGCAAATGTGTCTGTAAATTTTCGATGAGTTTTGTCTTGAAAACTAGAACAAAATTACCAATAATCTGTGTTATAGTAATCATCAAACTTGAAATGATATTTAAGGACAGTAACTGATATGTTTTTAACTTCCAACACAATTATCAAGTGATTATATCTAGCCGTATTCTATCAGCAATTACAAGTTATACGTACGTATAAGTGGTAACTTTCAACAAAAGCGTGTGTTACTTGTGTTCATTTATGGACTTTTGAGAATCATGCATTTTTGAAACAGGTTTTACTTAGTAGGTATGATGGCTAAACTTGTAAGCTGCACACTGACAAGGCAGCCGCTGCTGCACTCAGTTTGATTTGACATTGTTAAATAAAAATCAGGATCACTTGACAAATATTTCTTTCTTTTATCAGCATGGAGCAAATTTTCTTGGCTAAGTCTTGCTAACTAATGCATGTTGATTACCTTGAAGACATCCTTAGTGCCAATGACTTGCCAACATTAAACGTTTTGTAGCTATGGTTATCTTCCATCCCTTACATCTGAGTAATTTTAATTACTCTGTCACTACGACTATTAGTAAAGCAGCATTTTACAAATTCCATACTTGTTCTATTTCTTGACACAGATTCGTCTGATTACAGCTATGATGCAAACCTGCCAACATTAAACGTTTTATAGTTGTGGTTTTCTTCAGTGCCTTACTTAATAGTAATTTTAATTGTCTCACTCCGACTATCAGTAATGGCAGCATATTGTAAACTCCATACTAGTTCTATTTCTTGTCACAGATTCCTCTGATTACAGCTATGGTGTAAACCGAACACCTTTGCAAATTCTATGAACACTAATTGAATAACAAGTGGTTTAGGCTGAGCAGAATATGTACAACACACGTTTCACCTTAATCAAATACTCGGGCCGATTTCATCATAATACATTTGGCTGTGCAATTGATTTTCACGTATTTCTTCCAGGTAATGAGATGAAGCTATACCAGATAAACTGTTGAAATTAAACTTTGATGTGGTCGTCGCACTAACCATACCTTCAATCTTATTCAAAATAATAACTACCAAAAGAAACGTTTCATGAGCCAAGGTCAATCTCTAGAACTATGTCCTCGATTGCACGGTGGAAACTTGAAGAGAAATCTCTATCAAATGACAAGTTTCAGAAAATATTACCCCCTTTAGATGCAAACATCAAATACCATTAAACTGGTGCATATAACGGACTATGTTACTTTTCATCACTATTTCATACATGCGAGTCAACGGTGGTGGGAAAGTACATGTCCAATAAAAGAAAATAAATACATGACACTTCATGAGTAAGAAGTACATGAAACTGCTATTGAAAATAGGTATCGATTTCCTGCTGACTTGTAAAACAATAGCATAAGTATCCTACCTGAATGTAAAGTCAAAAATGTTATATTTTCTGTGAAGTTTCACAAGTGTAAAGCTATTGAAAAGAAGTCCCAAATTTGCAACATTATTATTATTCAACGACTAATGTATGTGCATCTCAATACTGATCATGTCATAGTGATATCAATTCATGGTGGATCGACTTTGGAAGTTACATGCATATAGTAGATATATAGATAGAAGTCGAACATTTATAATCAAGATCGTCAGTCACAAAAGGACATATTTAATTACAGAAATCTGTGTCTTTCATCACCACAATCTTAAGGGATGCAAAAATATGTTTAAGCCGATCATAAGCATATAAACGAGCGTTCTTATTTTCGCCCAGTAACTGCTACGCTGACAAGTGCGTCCTTGTTGGATAACAGTTTGAGGTCTTTCTTTTCTCAGTTGAGTTGATGATGGTTTTACATATTCGTTGAAATAGGTAACCAGATTAGATTCAGTGATGAATTCCACCTCATTGTTATAGAAACAATCCCTAATTGTTTTCACACCTTGTGGTGCATTCAATGATTGGGCGCTTTAACGTGCTAATGCTATTATACCAAGCTAACCTCCTTTAATAAAAGCAGCATCGATAGTTCTTGAATACAGAATGTTTCACATTGCAGAAAATAATAGTGTTTCTTCCTATATGTCATATGGACAACTCTCTTTTGCATACCAGGGCCCAGCAACGTCTAACGAATTGCCCACTGCACTTAGACACAAAGACACAGTGATATCATTCAAGAGCGCTCTTAAACCTCACCTATTTCAACTGCAAAAACAGACTTAAAGACCTAATAATGTATCCTTACCTTAAATATTTACAGCATGTTTTCTGTTTCTAATTTCGTGGTGTTTGTTTTTATTTTTGTAATCATATCATTATATATGTTTTTTAAGTGTTGTCAAATGTTGTAAAGCGCTTAGAGCTTCTAAAGATTAGGCGCTATATAAAGTCTTCATTATTATTATTATTAATATTATTATTATGTCGGTAAGCAACATTTCCGTTAAGGAAAATTGCATATATCAGCAGCTGTATTCTCATCATGCGTGGGCCGATAACGTATATTAATGTTAGGAAGGTCGTGTGTTCTAAGTCAGGTGGCCTGAAATTCATTTTAAGACAAATCATATATATAGAGTCAGACACCCACATCGCCTGAGTGACACCTCTGTAAAAACACACAATAATGACATCTTTCTATCTGTCTCTCTCTCTTTCGATCTGCGACAACACAGCAGTAAGTAGGAGACCAGCCTAATACTGCTAAAGAAACTAGACTATAACACCCTTGGTATTGGATGCAATCCAAAACATTAACATAGCAAATCTACTAAAATGTCAGAACTGAGTGTCTGTTCACCTGCAGGTATAAAATATTAGGGATTTTGTCGGTAAACAGTTTAATTCGTCTTTGAATTACTTCATTGATCGTTTCTGTGCCATATGCGCCTGCAGGAAGTTCAATATTATTCCGGGTGGCACCACTGTCGGATGAAAACACAAATGAGTTATTTGCATCAAGACCACCAGATAATTGTGATGGGATATTGGCCCAACTGTCATAAACTCACAACGACGCTAATGCAATTTCAAGTGTGTGTGATTCCGCAGCATTCGAAGCTGTTGACAAATACACACTCAATACCGGCACGAACTTACCCCCAATACGTGTTTCTAATCGATCCACAAATTCATCAACTGACGCGTATGTTAACTCTTTGGTTGTTACGCATTTTGTTTGATATAATTTTGCGTCGACGACCACTAAGGCCTTTTCCATGTTTCTCTTCTTCCTTACGAGGCACATCCTGTTGTTGTTGTTGCCGCTTAATCCCATAGATTTTTTAAAAGAAATTTATCTTTGTTCGCATACAAGTTCGAATCTGTTTTGTGGCTCACTTTTCTGTCATTATTTCACTTGTAACTGACACGATTGCAAGTTGAGTGATTTTGTATTTTAATTTCTACTGATTCGTCTTTCATCGTGTCTGACACTAACATAAATGTGTCATGTACTGTCCCTAGTTTCATCTAAATACGGACTTTCTTTCCTTTTTTGTGAATGCGACTGAAAGAAATTATTTGCTGCCAGGTCTGTTGTGTCAACTTGTTTGAATTTCATTCACCATATCCATGAGAGAGAGAGAGAGAGAGAGAGAGAGAGAGAGAGAGAGAGAGAGAGAGAGAGTTAAGCGTAGGTGTTCGTGCAGTTTTATGTCAGTATTTTTTGCAGAAACTAACTTTTGATGAGCTAATAAAGAAAATCTTGGCCAGAATCTTGGTTGTCAAATAGTTTATATTGTTATTGCATTTTTGCCTCGATGAGAAATTTTGATATATATGTATAAATTGCATGCTGATACGTAGATTATGCCTACGTGAGCAAACTCTCATAAAAATAGGCACAAGATCAGGAGAACAAGAAAGGTATTCTGCGAGTAATTTGGAATATGAAAAATCTTCATTTTTACACCCGTTTTCAATAAATCACACAGAAGGTATAATAGGTGTGCGCATGAGAGAGAGAGAGAGAGAGAGAGAGAGAGAGAGAGAGAATAAGTTCCAACTTGGGTTCCTAGCTATAATCCAGCAGGTGGGTGAGAGACTATAACTTTCTAAAATGCTTCACACAGATAATGAGTTTCCTTCTAAGTAAGAGTGAAAATGATTTCAGATTATGAGAGATATTAAAATGTAATGTATTATTAAGTACTCTCTAATGCAATTTCACCGTCTAATGCAATTTCACAGCAAACACTTTCTTAAATGCATTTTCTTGTTTGATTCTATTCAGTTTGAAAAATTAGGAAACAAAGTTATTAATGTCTATTTTACAATTTCACAGTCAACGACTTTTGTAAGTACATTTTCTTCTTTGAACCTCTCACTTTTGAAAATTATCAAACGAAGTTACTAATGTGTACTTCTCAATTTCATTCGATTGGAAGTCTGCATAAATTATAAAGTGTCATACATACCGTAGGCCTATGCAAGCAAACACTGATTTTAATATGACAAAATGCCATTATATTAAGAAAGGTGTGTTTCTGCAAGTAACCAGTAATATGAACTCTTTATATTTACAACCCCTTTAAATTAATCATAGTGAGGGTAAACATCATTAGTCTCTATGTGTATTATGTTACGAATATGTAATTAAATTACTTGTGTGTTAGTTTAAAATCCTTTTTTATATTTTCTTTCATTACATTTAATTGTAATGATAATTTTCACTGGATTTAAGTCTCTTTTCTGAAAATTGGCTTGACCCGATTAGATTATAAGATTTCTTCAGCACTATTTTTAGCTCACAGTTTTTGTAAACATCGAGTGAAAACGATTAGCTATTGCCAAGGTCTTTTACAATCTATGTGTTAGCTCTGTTGTAAACGGTTTTATTTTTAAATTCATTTCCAGCGTGAAAATCTGATTCTTAGATAGGGCTATTCTTGCATACGTGATAAATGGCATATTTTATTGCGCTGTTCAAATTAGTAAATCACGTAGCCTATCACGTGAGCTACCAATTGATCTAAAATCGCGGCTTTAAACAGACGCTGTCTAGTGCATTTAGTGAGTTGCATTTTAAACCTTGAGGGCTCAAGAGCTTATTATTGTTGTTGCCAGATTGTTTTGAAGTTCATCTACTTTTTGGAATTTAATAATTTATTCTCTAGAAAGCTAAACAAGTGCTTTATATTTATTAAAGTTCTGGGACAAAGAAATTCAGTGAAAATTTATTCTGGAAGTTTAACGGAAACATTATAAACTGTGATTCAACGAGGATCTGTTATCATCAGTACAGACATCATCTGACGTCATCATCTCCATATTGGAATTTCATCGAGATTCAAACCAGGATTCAATTAGAACTGTTTAGTGATAGGACTCATATTTTTCAATCTTAGGATTAAATTTTGGATTATATTCACAAACCGTAAGTCCTATTTCCAATTCTTACATTGTTTTTAAGGCAAATAAATTATTTTGTTAACATATACAAAGCTTGTTGGTTTCACTCTTTTCTCTTGTTATTTTTGTACAAGCCTACACGTGACAATTAGCTTATTAACCGAATTATTATTCAGGTAAACAAAGAAGGAGTACAAATGTTGATCACGGTCAGGGTTTTGGAGATTCCTAAGTTAATTTTATAGGCTATTATGTTGTAAATAAACAAGGCTCATTAAGATCATTCTAGAAGGTAATTTTCCATAAGGTATGGTTGTTTATGGAAAATGCTAATTGTGACCTTGAGGTTAAGCAGAACACTATATTATCTTGTGACTGTGAGGATATTACCAGTCGTGTTTTAACATCTAGCACTTTAAGTTGTATTATGTTGTGGCCAGTTTGGGCTGAATTTTATTTTCTTCAAATTATTGAATTCAAGTGATTATTTTCTCTGGAAATACAAAAGTGCACTGATAAAATTCTTGGATAAAGACATTCATTGGGATTTATACTGAATTCAAACCTGGAATAATATTTCTGTGATTCAACAAGAGACTGTTGACACATCAGTACTTCGTAGGCTATAACAGACACGTCATCGCCTTCAGTTTTGGATCTCCTTGGGACTTGAACTGAATTTTATTCAGGACTTTTTTTTACTAGGACTTGTGTGTTAAATCTTGGATTATTTTTGGATTTAATTCGCAATACCATAAGCTCTTTTTCTCATTTTTTTTTTCACTTTGTGTTATAGAGAAATAAATTGTTTGTTAAATTTTACAAAGCGTGTTGTCTTCATTCTTTTCTGTCTCTTATTTTAAGAGCAGAGACTCGTAACAACATTGCAATCATGCCCCGAATTTATGATTTCAAGTTCTGAGTCAACGCATTTTCAAAGTTAGACCCCAAATTTATGACTTCAAAATCTGATTCATGGTATTTTTCAAAGTTAGGCACCGAATGTACAACTTAAAGACCTGATTCATGGCATTTTCAAAGTCAGGACCCGAATTTATTACTTTAAGACCTGATTCATAGCATTTGCAAAGTGAGGCCCCTAATTTATGACTCCAAGGCCAGTGTCATGGCATTTTCAAAGTTAGGCCCCGAATATATGACTTCAAGATCGTATTGATGGCATTTTTAAATTTAGGCAATGAATTGTTATGATTCATAGCGTTTTCAAAGTCGGGCCCCGAATTTATGACACAAAGACATGATTCATGGCATTTTCAAAATCAGGACAAGAATTTATCACTTCAAGACCTGATTCATGACATTTTCCCAAAATTGGACCGGATTTACTACTTCAATACCTGATTCGTGTCATTTGCAAAGTTAGGGTCCGAATTTATTACTTCAAGATCGTATTTATGGCATTTTTAAAGTCAGGCCCCAAATTTGTTACTTCAAGATCGTATTCATTGCATCTTGAAAATCTAAGACGCCGCTCGTCTTTACAGATCACTCACACATCTCACTTCCGTCCGCGTGAGATCAAGTCTCTGTTCTACTAACATGGGTTTGCGAGAAAATTTGCCAGTTGCTTCCCGTCGTCTGTGGTTCTTCCAGTATCATTCCGTGTGCTTCCTCCACCAAATATACTGGTCGCCATGTATAGCCTATCATGTGCTGAAAAATGGTGTGAAACTCCACATTAACAACTTCAATTTGCACATAAAGGGTTATGTTGGTATCCATTGTTCTGTTCGGACATTGAAGTCAAGCCCCGAATGTATGACTTCAAGATCTGATTAATGACAGTTTTTAAGTCAGGCCCGAATTTATGACTTCGAGGTCCTATTCATGGCATTTTCGAAGTAAGGCGCCGAATGTATGTCTTCAAGATCATATAATGGCATTTCTAACCTCGGGCCCAGAAATTTATTACTTCAATATCGTATCATGGCATTTTTTAGTCAGGCCCCAAGATTATGACTTCAATATTGTGTTCATGGCATTTTTAAAGTCAGGCCCCCAAATTTATTAATTCAAGAACTCATTCACAGCATGTTTAAAGTTAGGCCCGCAATTATGCCTTCAAACTCTGCCTCATCATTATAATCTTGGCGTTTTAATCTCGAACCCAGAATGTATTACTTCAAGATCGTTTTTCATTGCATTTTTTAAATTCAGCCTCCAAAATTATTACTTCAAGATCGTGTTCATGACATTTTTAAAGTCGGGCCCCTGATTTATGACTTCAAGACCTTATTATTGGCATGTTTAAAGTGGGTCCCCCGAATTTATAACTTCAAGACTTGATTCACTGAATGTTTAAAGTTAGCCCATAATTTATGTCTTCAAACTATGATTCATAGCTAGGCGCCGAATTTATGACAAGATCTGATTCCTGGCATGTTCAAAGTCATTCCCCGAAATTATGACTTCAACACCTGATTGATGGCATTTTTTAATGGAATGTTGTTCCAAAGAAATATATAATCTGAGTTATGTCAAAGTTTTGCGACCTTGAAAGAAGAATTGTCGACATTGGTTAAAACTAAATTTAGAATGAATGAAAGATAGAAGTAAGATGTCGTTATGCTTTGTGGTAGATGTTCCGATTTTGCTGCATTACAGCGCGTTACGTGATTGTCGCATCCATATACTAATCGAATTGCTACGTGTAAGAACCATTCTGAGTAGTAGACTAATGTATGTTTTGGATTTTTAGAATACAACCGGTATTTTATATAGGCCACTGCATGCATACCCCATGACATTATCTCATTTGTATAAAGCCGCATGTGCTACCCACGAATTACAATCGACGAAAAGTGATCAAACAAGAACAGTCATGTGGTATAGAGGCAGTGTCCTAGGTCAGTAACCAACAAAACCCGTATTATCACACTATTATGGCTTCTTATCTGTTCTCGAAGTTGTGGGTGAATTTTTATTTCCGACAGCATAGTCTTGAACTCGGTTGTGCTAATTCTTATACATGTATCCTCAATAACCGCTAATACAATTTACTAATGGCATTGAGATTCATTTTTATGCAGTTGCAAGAAGGTCTGAATCAATAACTATTCATGAATGTGATAGTATTGAAAGCAATTTGCTAGCACCACCAGCGGGACCAGTTACTGTTGTGTCAACCTGTTTGATTCACAGAGAGAGAGAGAGAGAGAGAGAGAGAGAGAGAGAGAGGTTAAAGCTCAGTTCCATATAAGCATAATTTGCAGAGACAACTTTTGATGAGCTAATAGCAGAAGTACGCCCATAGATGTAAAAAGACGCAAGCACACACACATTTCAAATTTTATTTAAATAATTGAAGGCTGAATTTTCAATTCTGCTACTAACATCATTATAACATTTTTCTTAATGGTTTATCCTCAAGTCTATTGAATTACTTAGCACAATAAATTCTTGGATTAGAAGGAAAGTCACGCGAAGCACTTGTAGTAACATATACAGGTAAAGACCATTCATAACACGTTTTGCTTTTGACAACACAGAGATCAGTAATAGATGTTTACTTTTATCTCCTGTGTACTTTGAAAGAAAAACTATGGTCAGCACACCAGAGGAGAAGGGCATTGAATTACTCGCACTGTTTGCGTTCAATACTTCATTCTCATTCCAGACACAACTGCACACGGGAAGAGACCATGTCCTTACATAGATGTAGTCTTGCAGCCATGGCAAAATATATGTGCATACAAGTAGTAATTTTCAACAAAAGCGCGTGTTACTTGTGTTCATTTATGAACTTTTGAGAATCATGCAGTTTTTGAAACAGGTTATACTCAAAAAAGTAAGATGTGTGGCCGCACAGACTTGTAAGCTGCACACTGACAAGGCAACCGCTGCTGCACTTAGTTTAAATTGACATTGTTTTACACAAACAATATCAGTTCACAAATATTTCTTCCTTTCTTCAGGATGGAACAACTTTTCTTGGCTAAGTCTTGCTAAATAATGCATGTTGACTACCTTGAAGATATCTCTATCATACACTATAGTAATTTTAATTATTGCCTCACTCCGGCCATTAGTAAAGACAGCATATTGCCAATTCCATACTTGTTTTATTTCTTGCCACAGATTCCTCTAATTATAGCTATGACGTAAACCTAATACCTTTGCAAATTCTAAAAAAGTTGTATGAAAAACAAGTGGCTTACGTTGCGCAGAATATGTACAAGACGCGTTTCATCTGAACGAAATAATCCGGCCGATAGCATCCTGGTACATATGGTAATTCAATTTTTTTCACTTATTTCTTGCAGCTAGTGAGATGAAGCTATACCAGAGAAACTATTGAAAATTAAACTTTAAAGTGGTCGTTCCTCCACAAGTACCATAAATCTTATTAAAAACAGTAACTACCAAAGGAAACGTTTAATGAGGCAAAGCTCAGTCTCTACTGATAATGTATTGGAACACTCTGATCATTTTGAACAAAGTCGGTAAATATACGTAAGCGTTGACTTTCAACAGACAAATATCTACCATAATATGTAGTTAAACTATTAAAACATTGAACCTAAAATTGACTTGTATTCAGCTTTTATTTAGTGCATTGTATCATTGTCCACTTTATAAAAGTGCAAACATCAAAAGGCATAGCTGTAAATATAACGACACATAAAGTGCCCGCCGTAACTATCGTTTAAAGGAAAACAAACTCTTTTTTGCAATGAAAATACTACAAATCTATAAATGTTATATACAATTATGCTTAAAGTTTAATCTTGTCATGTAAGAGATTACAGTGTTTTGAAGTTTTGGCACAAAATTATAGTTTTTCTTGTCATCTTGAAATAAAAAGCTCTCAAAGGTCTTGTGAGAGGTTTGCAGGGTTAAATAAGTTTAGCAGCATTGAAAATTTACCTTTCAATCATTTACATAAAATTTCAATTTCGTAAAATCTCAGCATTATGTCTGTCGGAGCATGTTCATATATTAGTAATGTCAGCAGACAGCTTTGAAACAAATGTATGTTTGTGTGTATTTGGAGGAAATTCAGGATATTCATGATATCACACACAAACGTACTTACGACACACCTCCAATCGAGGATATCGTCGTTTAGAGAAAGGGCAAAATCTTGCTTCTATCAACAATTGTGACCAAAAACAATGGAAAATTATGATTTTTTTTGGAAGTTCTCCATTTAAAAGGCTTGGTGCATATATGCGATATTTGGCGTGTACGTCAACTCAGAAGCTGGCGATTTAGACGCCCGAAACTTTATCCTCGATTGCCCGGTGGAAAACTTAAAGAGAGATCTCTGCTAAAAAAAAAAAGACAAGAAGCCCGTAATATGCAACATTATTATTATTTAATGACTAATGTTTGTGCATCTCATGACTGATCCTGTCATAGTGATGTCAGTTCAGGACAGAACGACATTGGAAGTGACATGCATATAGTAGATAGATATAATCGAGATCGTCAGTCACCAAAGGAAATATTTAATTACAGAAATCTGTCTTTCACCATCGCGATATATATATATATATATATATATATATATATATATATATATATATATACGCATATATATATATATATATATATATATATATATATATATATATATATATATATATTAAATGCGTTTTATACGTCTGCGCCTGCTTCAATTGATATTTTGATGACTTTGATTTAGGTAGCTGAATGACCGAGTCGTCGACGCCGATTACAGATCATTCATACATCTCACCTGAATCCGCGTGAGATCAGCTCTCTGCTCGACTAACGTGGGTTTGCGAGAAGATGTGCCAGTAGCTTCCCGTGGATTTGTGGTTTTTACTGTCATTCTGTGTATTTCCTCCACTAAAATTACTGGCCGCCATGTATAACATAGCGTGTGCTGTAGAATGTATTAAACCCCACATTAACAAAACTTTGATTGCACTTGAAGGATAATGTCCTTATCCATAGGTCTGTTCGGACATTGAAATCAGGCCCCGAATTTATGATTTCAAGTTCTGAGTCAACGCATTTCCAAAATTAGACCCTGCATTTATGACTTCTAGACCTGATTCATAGCATTTTCAAAGTCAGACCCCTAATTTATGACCCCAAGACCTGATTCATTGCATTGTCAAAGTTAGGCCCGGTCTTTAGGACTTCAAGATCTGATTCATGCTATTTTTACTGTCAGGCCCAAATGTATGACTCCAAGACCTGAGTTACAGCATTTTCAAAGTCAGGCCCCTGAGAGAGAGAGAGAGAGAGAGAGAGAGAGAGAGTTAACTGCAGGTGTTCGTTCACTAGTTCGATATATAAGTATTGTTGTGTAGAGACTAACCTTTAATGAGCTTATAAAAGAAACACGCCCTTCAGGTCAGAATCCTGGTTGTGCAAAAAGTTTATCTCGTCATAAGTAATGTAAGAGGTAAAAACAAAAATAATCCTGATACCTTAAGTTCCACAATCAAATTTAATAGCACACATTACACTGAGTTTTCTGCATAAGACAGATGAAAAAAGATTTCTTTTTGTAAAAGCGATTTAAACTTAATGTATTTACATAACGGTCTGATACATGTGAATGAGTTCAAATTCACATTCAACGATTTTTGTTAATCCAGTTTCCTCTTTGATTCTAACTCAGATAAAGAATTATCTAAATGTGTACATTCCACTTTTGGGCTTGTTTTCATTTCATATTTATGTAACAAAGTTATTAATGTGTATTTCTCAATTTCACAGTCAACAAATTTCTTAAATACATTTTTCTTCTGTGAGTCTCTCACTTTTGAAAATTATTTAACGTTGTTATTAATGTGTATTTCTCAATTTCACAGTCGACTGGAAGTCTTGTTATACGTGCGTAAATTACATAAAATTATATATATATATATATATATATATATATATATATATATATATATATATATATATATATATATATATATATATATATATATATATATATATATATATATATAGTTACGTATATGTAATTTAATTACTTGTGTGTTAGTTTTAAATTCTTTTTTATTTTATTTTTATTTCATTACATGTTATTGTAATAACTTTATTCACTGGATTTGACATTTTTCCGGAAAATTTAGTTCAGTTCAGTCAATAACCAGTATTGCTACACTGTATTTTTAGCTGACCTAGTTCCTGACCTTGATTCAGAATTGGTAAACTATTTTTTTTAATTTCTTTCCTAGGGTGAAAATCATTGGTCGTAATCAAGGTCATATTTGGCTTGCGTGTCAGCTCTGTTCTAAACAACATTTTTTATATTTTTTTTATTATTGCATCTTATAGTAAGATTCGTTCAGTAGAATCGAATTCGTCCATGGCGGACGTGATAACTGACATATGATGTTACTACGTTTCTCGAAAGAGAGTTATCACGTGAA
>JAECUM010033910.1:0-56838 GCA_016617855.1 Megalonaias nervosa
CTTATCTGCATCGTCATCTAATCTTCTATTTCCATCGCGTATACCAGTGCTCTTACATCAGTCAAGTAGATGATTTCCAAAACTGTTATTATTTTGGTCGTGAATAGCACGTGGAATTTGAAGGTCAGCGATATTTAACTCGTTATGCGTTATGAAGGTAGATTCATTTTCTGCGTAATCCACCTTTAAACCGGGCCTACTATTAAGATCATCTGCTACTATCGCGGTTCGCTTATGCGTGTAATGATTGATTTCCGTCTGCAGTTACCAAATAAATAAAACTAATTATGTATCGGCATTGTTCCGGTGGAACATAAACAAAAGAAATCTAAACATCATTGTCAAAACCAAAAAAGACACCCTGTTTTTAATCTTAACCAAAATGACTTTGTTCAACTTGTATATCGTTTACCAGAATATGCTTTGCATATAATACAGTGTCTCCACTTGCAAGTTTTGATTTTTCTTAACAAATTTTCTGGGGAAATTATAAAGTTTGTATCCATGAAAATCTATGTGAGCATTTTCTGTATTCAATCTTTCTGATAAGCATATTAGGTCGAATTTCGAGACGAATTCATTGAGCTCTTTTGTTTCTATTTTTCTTTCGTGAGCCCTTCTACATTTTATGTCAACATCTTCACCAATCCGTTTTTCCTTCGCTATCCTGTTCTGACTGCATCTCTTGAATGGCTGGTTCTCTGCTCACTTAATCCTAAAGGTATAGTATTCAGGTGACCAGCATTATTTTTCACTTCTTCTCTAGCCGGAAAGTATGCAAACTATGCAAGAATCGGACGAATTTTTTTCAATGTGAATTTTCTAAATCGATGCGCCCGGTGTAATATTATTTCTCTATTCAGGGAAATTAAAAACTCAAATAATCCTGTACTGGAGATCAGTGACTGACGGCTTAATAACTATTGAACGTTTTGATCTACTTCGTGTCATCAACTGAGGTTGCTTGAATTTTTCTAATGTTCTCGAGTGTATCAAACTTGAAATGACAACTTTCCGCAATGACGAGAACTCTGTTATTAAGTGTAGAAACTGTAACTTCGATTCTGTCCACTTCTATTTCAACGTTGTCTTGTTTCTGTAATCTTTCTTCTATTAGAGACAATTTCCGTAAAATCTGCTCAAGTAGATTACTGCTCACATCCCCATCTTGTCTTGGAGGTTGTATATGTGCGCAATCCCAAGATGAGTTTGATCCGTACGCTCGGGTGGGGAGTGTGAGGGAAGGTCTAGATGATAG
Organism: Megalonaias nervosa; assembly: GCA_016617855.1. Taxonomy (NCBI): domain Eukaryota; kingdom Metazoa; phylum Mollusca; class Bivalvia; order Unionida; family Unionidae; genus Megalonaias; species Megalonaias nervosa. The sequence goes on from JAECUM010033910.1 coordinate 1,259, forward strand.
AAATGCAGTTGGATCCCAAGGGGTGGAATAAATACTGGCTGACAAATCTGTGAATACTGTGCATATTGTGTGTATGCATCACCAGGTGACTGATTGTCAGACATAACTACAATGTTTTGTTGTTGCTGATTGGGTACAATGTAGGGGTAGGGGGGAAAGATAGAATTTGATCCATTCTTGCGCGATTTGCTCCTCGCCACCTTCTTTTTTTCAGCTCTCATGAGTTTACTGTTAATAATGTAAATCCAGTCACAGCCAATTTGCATAATTCATGTGGACAAATAATCATAAAAAAGTTAATGCTTGAAGCTTGCCTTTTTTTGTTTAGGGTTCGTTTTCATGCGTTTTTGACAGCGCCTTTTCATTAATTACATAAATGTATACATGAGGGTCAACGGTTTTGGCACATTTTAAGAACTATTCAGTCTGATGGGGGAGAGAGACAAAAGAAGATGATAAAATCAAATGGGCTGAAATATGGCAATACAGGTCCAAAGATCATGCACAAAGGAAGATATGCATCCTAAATGGCAAAGAAAGTAGTCCCAAAAGTGATATCAAATATAGTCCCAAAAGTGTGTACATATTTTTCTCCCACTGACTTATTTCAGTATCTCGCTAAAAAAATTAAAATCAAAGACTATATTATGCTGTCGATGACAGGATGAAATAGTTTTAATACAAAGTAATGTATTCTCCTATTAGAAAGATAGTCTGTTTTGATACACTGTTGTAGTGCAGTAAATATAAACGAAGCCATTTGTTGTGCAAAAGGAGCAAAGGATTCGTCTCAAGGAACTGCCAAGTGACAACTCTCTCTCTCCCTCTCTCTCTCTCTCGAAAAACAAAATAATTAAAGACCGTGTCTTCTATTTTTTATGGTAAAAATAACATCGATACATAATCAACATATTTTGATAATATTTTCGGCGATGATATTGCAAAAGGTCTAAGAAAGATATTACATAACGTAAAATTATGATAGATGCGTAGTGGAAGCAAAATGATTGATTTCGACATGATTAACATAAGAGTATCCAATATAACATTTTGTTAGGTATATTAGAAAAAACGGTTGTTTTTTTTTTCAGAAAAGGAAAACCAAACACGTCCGTTTTTATCAAATAATCTCTCTTCCTATCAATCTATTTTTATTTATTGTCCGAGGCATCTAAAACAAACTCCTTGTAACAATTAACAATGTATTCAGATGCAGACCACTACTCAATGCGTCACTGAAAATTATAAGGCTTTCCAGAAATCAAGAGACAACATTTATTCAAAAGTCTCGACCATAAAAGTACAATTGGTATTAAAGTAGATTGGTTTTAAAATACAAGTTTTGTTGTTGGCTTTATATAAAAAAAAAACTTTCAAGTCCAAATTATTAAAGTTGTATTCATCTCTAAAATCGAACTGCTAAAGTAAAGTTTGAAGAGAATTAGAAAAATACTCAAGATAGTTTAGAATCATTATTGTGAAATCTGAAGAAAACCGATGGCCCTAGACAGATTAGACTAATTGGCTCCATCCAGTAAGTTGTGTTGTTCAGGTTTTTTACTACTTGGTTTTGGAAATTGAATTCGATAAAATTGTTTGTTTGTAATTGGACCTGCTAAACCTCCCCTGCTATTTTCACGTCTTACTATTAGAAAAACTAGAGTTATCAGTCAACTTGAGTTGTCACTAAGCAGGAGTTCACAATGTAGCCTCCATTTCTCTGTCATCCGTCAGCATGTCTGAGAATGGCCAACTAACCACAGACTGTAGATCACAATAACTCGGTTTTGGTTTGTGACATAACTGATTCCTCGTGTACTTGGCATCCATATTTAGTGATAATAGCTAAAAATGTGTTGTAATCTTAACACAGACACCAATTTATGTACTTTTCACAAGCATGCAAAAGAGGTCAAAGTGACCTAATTGTAATGTGAAATAATTTCATTTTAAAATGCATTCTTAGTGTACTTCTGCTAGTGCTATAATTTGAGCAGAACCACCATCTCTACGTGGTGTTCAAAATCTGAGAAAATTGTGAGAAATATTTTTATTCTTAGTGTAATGTTTGCAAACAATGGGTGAAGAGGTCTTGGAATCTGAGCTGGGAAAGAGCTGTCACCACCTTTGATTGTACTAAATACTAAATCATTGTGACTCAACGTTGGTGTGCATCATATATCTATACTAACCCAAGATACACATAAGTACATTACAGAGCTACCATTTGGTTTGAAACATGCTCATCCAAAGTTGCACTTCCCCCACCCCTAAGTTTCGTTACAATTGAACAGATGTTAGCATTAAAGAAAATATACATATTTAAGCAATTGTTAATAAATTCCAGAACACAGGGTACAGTGACCCTGTTTTTGTGTGTAACATATATGTTTGTCCCAATATACATAAAGAGTGCAAGTTTTATATCAATACATTTTAATAGATAGGAGTTACATCTAAGACAGAAATGGACACACATTTTTTTAACAATTTTAATACATTTTGGAAATTAGATCACAGTAATTTATCTTTAGTAAACAACACATATCCATTGTAAGATGCACCGTTAGTCTAAACTTGGTGGTAGTTGGTAAAAATGTAGTGCGTTGAATGTCCAAATACAATTTGTATGCAGTACATTCTGGAAAGTAGATCACCGTGACCAAGTTTATTGCACAGCCGATTCTCACTACACGTTCAAAAACGAGTATTATTGGCCCAATTGTTCATGCGACGAATCACGGTGCTCGCATTCAACGCAAATGTCAAGTACAATAACAATTTTCAGGCTAAACTAGGTTCAAAGGCATTTTTTACCTTATTGCATTAAACTTTTAATACCGTATCTAGAGCTCCAAAGATTCAACTTAACATGCCAAAATGTGCAAAATTCTGGTTTCGTTGAAGCTTGCTGTCTTCTGTGAAAGCGATCAAAAGCAAAATTATGCCAAAAGTATTGCTGGAAAGTTTGACCAAAAATGGCTGGCTTTTTCAGATGTCAAAAGTATATTTTCCATTTGGTTGTTATATCAAGTAAGATTCTGCTACTCCGTAAGTTCATTTAGGACAGATGATAAATGAATAATGTATATATCATTTTTCGTTTTTATGTAGTTCCAACTAGTTAGAAGAATCCTCATATTATAAGCCTATTTCACAAAGAATGATTATGTAAAGAGTTCGCTGGTACAAAATCTTGTGTCATTCTGAACATACGGAGGGTTATTTTAATTAAATTTTCAGAACAGTAGTGTGCATCCGTGCCGTTCTCTTTCTTTCATCTTAATCCCATACTCCTAGCAGCAGAGGGGGTGAACAGACCTTTTTTTTTTTGAGACATTATTTTATGAAAACTAAGGTTCCTACGAATGCTGAAAAAATAAGGTCAGTAACGTTAAACCACAACCTCTAACTTAGCGTATCTCGTTATTTTGTCTCTGACGCGCTTTTTACTTGTTTCGTTTACGCGTTGGTCACTCAGTATCGGTAGTTCACCCCCTCTGCTGCTGTAAATTAAACAGCCATTATAAATATTATCAATAATGATTGGAGAACCACACTCAGCTAGATTAGCTCGAGAGCGACTAGAGGCAATCAAAAAATATTTACCCGTCCGTGATTTAGTCAAGCAACAACTACAATCACGTCAGGAATCTCAAGTTGAATTTGCAGAGGATACAAAACAATTATTTAAACCTATTACAGAAACAACTAAAGGTCTTCTTCCAACGTTAGAGAAAACTGCTGAAGCAACTGGAAAGATAGCAGAGCGAACAAAACAAACAAAAAGGATTTTACGGGGGCTTCCGGGTGAAATAGCTGCTGCTCAACCAATGCAAGAAATACTTGAAGGTATTGAACAAGTTCGTGGCGAAATAGGTGATATAAAGGATCGTACACAAGAACAAAGAAAGAGAACCGATGTAAGTGACAAATTCACCGAAAATACTATTATTGGTATTACAGAGGCTAAAAATATAGGAGAATTAGCTGCGGCTGCTGTGAGAGGCTATACTAATCGAAAAAAATTTTAAAACCTGAACATGCTAATAAAAATGTAAGTCGTGAAACTTGGTACAAATGGATATATCGTATATATCACAACGTTGATCAGGCCAGAAATGACGATCCAGATTATATGGAATATATTCGAACAGTAAATGCTTATCTTGATTATATAAATTTATCACCCAAACAACAACAACAAATACGACAACAAAGACAAAAAAAAGAACAACAATTACAACAACAACAAGAAATAATGAAACAACAACAAAAAATCACCAATACAACCAGACAAAATAACAGAGGAAGAAGATCAAGACCCTGGCGCAACTGGAAGTGGTTTAGGAAGTGGTCTTATTACTTGTCCCAATAACGTCCTTGCTGATGTTGATCGATTAGAAATTCTCATTGGGGGAAAACGAGCTGGCAATAATTCCCCAGAAATCATTAATGAAGCAGCTGATATTTGTAAACGATTATTTACAGGTGGTGTTATGGATATTAATGTATATCGGTCCCTTATTAATGAAATTAGTGACGATAATGATTATTACAGTGACTGAGTGTGTAATTAGATGCAATAGTGATAAAATCGATTAATAATAATATGATCGTACACACTCATAGACCAACCATGGTTAGGGTAATAAATTCACGATTACCAGTATACAAAACGACCTACGGAGATGGACTAGGTGATGTTGTTCAAGGTTTATTTAGAAGGATAGACCCCAAAGCAATACCGCTTGCAAAGCAATTAGGAATGAAAGCTATTGACGTTGTTCGTGAAAAAGCTATCGGCGCTGTTGGTGATGTTGCTAGCAAAGCGTTCTCAGCGATCAAGGATAGACTAGCGCGATTAATACGCAGACCGCAAGCGGTCCGACCTCAACTAGTGAAACTGGCCAGCACTGAAGTGATGCCCGCAAATGTCAGTAAAATAATAAATCAAGCTGCTAATCAAAAACTAGCGGAGTTGGCTACCAACACTAATGTTGGGTTAGAAAAAGAAAAAAGTATAACCGCTAGTATGGTAGCAGGAAGCGGTCTTCGTGTTAGACGAAGACGAGAATAATAAAGATGTTCAAGCGTATATCTGATCCCGCGTTTGATATGGATGCACCGGTTTTAAAAGATGAATCTGTGCGCGATTATCAATATTATTCTTATGACGCACGAGACCCAAATCAGCGTGGACGAATTGAACTACAGGTTCAGGATACAAGCAGATATTTCTTACCCGCTGAAGCATTTATTGAAGTTGAAGGTGAAATTTTAGATAATACTCATGCACCGCCAGGAGCATACGCAGCTGATTTTAGCGTTGGTTTTGTTAATAATGGCATCATGGCGTTATTTAAAAGTGCAGCATATATCGTTGATTCACGAGAGATTGAGATCTGTCATGAAAACGTCGACGTTGCCACGACGATACTTGGTCTTGCGCGATATAGTGATGATTACTCAAGATCAGCTGGACCATCAATGATGTTTGCAAAGGATACTTCTAACCACGCTGAGTATCGACAGTATGATATAGGATGCCCACAAAACCATGCTGGAAACGCCGGAGCTGATGTGCAAAATATAATTCTTAATGTTGATCCAGAATTTAACCTAGGATTTAGATCACGTCGAGCAATGTTAATAGGTGGAAGTAGAAGATTTTCATGTGCCATTCCACTATCACATATCTTTGGATTCTGTAGAAATGTCAGAAAGGTCATTTTTGGAGCTAAGCATACAATTGCACTTGTGCGAAAGGCTACCGACGATGATGCGGTATGGCGATCGGTTGGTAATGCTGGTGTAGTAAATTTAACAAAACTCTCTTTATGGATGCCAGTAATGACTCCAACAATACCCGAAGAAGACCATTTACTTTCTTTTATGAGCCAAGGTGGTAAATCGATGTTATCATGGTTGACAATGACCACAGATTCTATCCAGTGTAACATTAATGGTTTATTTACTTGGCAAATAGCATCACAGCAAGGTGTTTCTGCACCACGGCATATATTTATTGCGCTTCAGAATAATTTACGAGTAAATGATCAGACAGAAAGTAATATGATATTTGACACGCTTGGGGTTAGTGAAGTTTCTTTAAGGATAAACGGACATCAAGAACCTTCTGAAGAGGTGTTGCTAAATTTTGAAAATAATCATGTTGCGCGTGCATATCATCGATTAATGACATTCATGGGACGTGATCAGAATATCGATTCTGGTTTACAAATATCACAGTTAGATTTTGCAACATTATATCCGATTTATTACTTTTCGCTGGAACATTTAGATTTAACCAGACAATCAGTCGTTGACATATATTTTCGAGCTCGCGTAAACCGAGGAGCTATTGCTAATTACAGATCTGTCGCTGTTATACTTAGCAATAAATCGATGTTACTTGAAGGTGTTGGTGGACGAATGAGAGTTATTGATGCCCCAATAGAAAACATGTAATTAGATCGCTCACAATGATTATAAATGTCACATTTAGTTAATGTCAGTCTGACTCCCGGTCAGATTAAAAAGTTACAATCATCATCAAAAAATAATCGTGCGGCAAAAATATCACTAAAGCGAGAACAAATCGCAGGTGGTCCGAATAAGCTATCATTGTCAGAACGCCAGCATTATCATTTCAATAAAGCAAAAAAATTAAATAAAGGTATAAAACTTAATCTTTCTGCGAGTGCCATTAAAGAAATCGCTAAAACGGGTGGTATATTTCCGCTTCTTGCCACGTTACCGGCAATAATAGCCGCTGCAGCCCCAGCTGTTGAAAAAGCAGCTGCATTAGGCGTTGTTGGAACCGCTGCTGGAATGGCGTTAAAGAAAGCAACGGGTCAAGGAATTATGCACGCAGAAAATTAAAAAAAAAGATCACGGGCAAAACAACGCGGAACACGTCTAAGAGCACCAAACGTTCCACAGCCGGGCCGTCTAAGATTATCAGGCCCGGCATACGGTCGCGGTCTAAAATTACCAGGGACCCCGTATTCATGGTACGGAAAAGGTCTAAGACTGCCCCGGTAACTTCGTCATCGAATTCGATGATTTTCCCTATGTCCAATTTTGATTTACTTAATGCAGCTAAGCAACTGAATATAAAAAACTTTAGAGGAGTTTTTATGCGTGATCAATTACCTACCGTTGCAATGCAACAAGAAACTGGTATTATTAATCTCGATAAAAAGTCTGGTTCAGGCACTCATTGGGTGGCGTGTGCAATTGATCCACGTGGAATTATTTATTTTGATTCGTATGGACTGGCACCACCAAAGGAATTTTTAAAATATGTTAATACTGCTCAGAATTCGATGCGTTCTAAAATTTGGTATTCAACATTACCAACACAAAAATTAACTGATCCACCGATATGTGGTCGAGAAGTACTCGCTGTACTTGATGCTGTATCAATATCAACAACACCACCTCATAAAGTCGTGCATGAATATACCACGTTGTCACACATAAACAGATATCAGTAAATATAATGGTAGATATTTATGGAAGATCTTCTCGCAATGCTCAGCAGCAAGTCGATTTATCTAAATACGCAACTCTTGATCAGCTCAGAAATGAAATCGATGATTTATTAAATATCACAAGTGTGGATCAAAATGAAGTCGTTGTTTTTCAGGATAAACAAGGACGATTAAAAACGAGTAATATACAACTGTTAGATGTTCTTATACGAATTCCCACCGCGGTTATTAATAATATTGTTATTTTTTCTGATCAAGGTAAAATACAAGATTCCGGTAAGTCAGTAACGATTTATCTAGCGAGCTGGTGATTCATTCACGAGTACCATTATCATGAACCGAAATAAAATTATAGACCTTGGAAACCCAGCCGCAGATACAGATGCAGTAACAAAAAAATACGTCGATGATCAAGAATCTAAGTACGTATTAATCAACGGTGGTATAATGCGTGCATTTCTTAATATGAATAATAATGGTATTAATAATCTTAGAACACCAGAATCAGATTTCGACGCTGCAACGAAGAAATATGTAGACGATAGAAACATTAAGATCGCTAGCGATCAAGTAACAGCAATAAAAACAATCCATAATTTAATGACTACAATTAATACTAATTTTACTAATCACGTACAACTGTCTTTAAATTTTCGTAGAAACATAAACAGATCTATTAATGATTTTTTTGGAACTCCACCAACTGTTGACATCAAACTCTTCGATATTAACATGAAACTCAACGATATTGTCAGTGGAATACCTAGTATTGTTCAAAAAACTAATCTGATTAAAATTCCTCACAATAAGATCGTCAATGTGGTATACACAGTAGCATCCGGATCAACAACATGGACACCGCAAAATAAAACTCGCGAACATACCGCAGAAGTAACTGGGTTATACAGGCTATCCCTGTACGGTTTGGAAATTACTGTGGCCACTTCATCATCACCGAACGTATATCATAATCCTCTGCTGGTGATGCTAACCAAGGACATCAAAGAAACGTTCACGTTGACATCAACGGAAATGCCCCCGAGACGTTACTGGTGGTGCCTGGAATTCGTAGCTGAAGCTTAATTAAATGACGTTGTTAGTATAATGAATCGAGATGGACGGATTCACTTATCGACGTTCAACGTCACAGATACGCTCAAGTATGTGAGTGTCAAACCAAACTAAAAAATATCATCGACGATTATACAATAAAAGTAAAAAAATATCGCAGGCGTATGGTTGTTATTGATATAATTGTTTACTCAGTTTCCGCTGTTATTGCTGGAATCGGATTATTATTATCAACAATAACAATGACAGCACCTGCAGTTGTAACAATTGTCGTTTCAACGGCAACAACATGCGCAGGCATTCTTAATATTATCGCTAAAAAGATATCTACGTGTACAAATGATAAATTACAAGAGTATATAACAAAATTACACACAGCAACAACATCTTATTCTAAACTATCATCGTATCTTTCTGCGTATTTCAGCGATGGTAAAATATCTGATGAGGAGTTCGCAACGATAATTAAAACCTACGATGAAGCATTCCTTGACAATAGCCAAGGTGATAAAGTAACTTGCGCGACTGAAGGTTGAATTTATGAGATTGCGTTCTATTAAATAACGGAGTATTTTAATAATGTCGGCGTTAGAACTATTACAGAAGATCGTCACTAACACAACGCCGTCAAAAACTACTATGATATCATTAAGTTCGACCAATCCTGAATTTAGCGTTAACTTTCCAACTGCAATTCCAGCAAGTGAAATAGCATTAGCGCAATTACGAGTTTATCATAGCTGGCCAAATATCAGGTCAAAATCGTTTGGTGGACTACCACCAAATAATTCACTTGTATTTGCGAATAAGAATAAACCTGACGGAACTCCTGATTGGCAAGTTGTTGGAATTTCAACGGGCAGTTATCAAATAGAACAGATTAATGATGAGTTCCAACGCAGAATTAAATCTATTACAGGAAAAGAATCCAAAATAGCAATCACTGTTTAGGAACCAACATTATCAGCGGCGATTGAAATAAATTCCCCTGATTATGTTGTAGATATTTATCAGAGTTCGATCAGATCTGTGTTAGGATGGCCTGATATTCCTCCTGTTTATAATGGAATTCCAGAACCAACCAAAAATGAACTTCTCACAACGGAAAAAAGATTAATTAAACGTCCAGAATATTGAAATAACCATCCATGGATCCGTATAGGATTTGAATTAGATCATTACAACAATAGACATTACTTTACCGATTTTGACGGTCAAAGGATCCCTAAGCTAGCTAGATCAGCATTTAATATTACTACTAGAGATATTGTTGATGAAGAATTTTTAAAAATGTTTTTAGATCTTCTTAAGCCTGAATACGATAAAACACTTAATGATTTAAGAAGTTTATTTATTTCATTATCTCAACATTATGACGATGGTGTAAAAAATCAGATTATCGAAACAATAAAACATTTAAATGGGATCTTATTTGATTTATACATGGCCAATCGAAGTATTATAAACTCTGCGACTGAAGTCAATGGAAATATTTTCTCAGATAAAATATTTAAGCAATTATTTCTTGATCATTACAAAATAACAGAAAACGTTTTACAAACATTTATAATACCAGATTTAAATAACGCTGAAATAAAAAAACAACTCAACGATGTCATTGATGAATATTTTCCTAAAATACATGCAGCGTGGATAAAAATAGCCCCACCACCGGTTATTCTTAAATATAATAATGATCCATACGGTGGAGGCCGCCATATCTCGCCTGGTATTGTTAATATAACATCAACGATCGCAGTCAATCTAGTATGTGATGTAATTGATGACAGCTATCAAGTAGATCTTTCAAAATCTAGCCAGGCCCAGCAAGGTTATATATTATATACATTTACGCCTCAAGCGCCTCCCGGGTATTTAATTGTATCTGAACCAATAAACCCCGTTTATCTACGTGTACATAATCCATTATTATCAAGAATACATTTCAAACTTACAGACCAAATAGGACGTATTTTGGATTTACAGAATGAAACGTTAAGTATAAATCTGTATGTGAGATCATAGAGCGTTTTATCACAATGCGTGATCGTAAAACAAAAAAAAAAAATATCCGAATCAGATCAGAATAGTTTTTTTTAACTGGTTAGATCAAATTATGAGTAAATAACCTGTATATTTACCAGGGATTTTGTTTAGCCGTTATCACATTAACTCCACCTTCACAATGCTCTCTTAACTGCCTTATACGAAGGTTCACAATCTTTTTCTGTTCGTATTCATGAGATAATTCTAACTTAATTTTGTCAATAGCGTTTGAGAGAGGTACAAACAGCTTTACCTGATTATCTGTAACTGCTGCCAGCGACTGTAACATTGCCTGCTGGATAAACTTCATGAATTTATAATCAGATGGTAGTGTGTACCTGTTCTCTAATTTCCGTTGTTCTAACGATTCAAAATCAGACCGAATTTTTTCAGGATTAAGATTATCAGATATATTTACACCGTTATGTTGTAATATTTTAATCGCAGAAATAATAACATTAATATTTTCAGAATTCATTATATTCATTATGTTTGTTTAATATAAAAATAATAGTCCCTAAGGACTGTTTCAGGATGATTATATACACATGAAGATGATTATATACACATGATTATGATTATATCTTAATTACGGACAGCACATTAACCCCATGTGATCCCCTAGGTTGCCAAATAACATCCTAGCAGGATCAGAGGTCACATATAAACTTAATTCTAAGAACTTAACTAACTTATCCTAGGACAGCACAAAACACAGAATCTTAATTACAGTAGCGTATTTACAGCAAGCATATTTACAGCACATTAACCCCATGTGAAACCCCTAGGTTGCCAAAGGTCATCCTAGTAGGCTCAGAGGTTATACATAAACTTATCTTATGGACGCATAAACACACCCCCAGCGAATTCCTAATCGAAACGAAATACTAGAAATTCAGAGGGCTGTCTAGGCATTATGATTTTATGTAGCCCCTTAAATCAAGCAAGCATACTTACAGTAACAGTATTTACAGTAATGTATTAACATATTTACAGTAACGTATTAACATATTTACAGTAACGTATTAACATATTTATAGTAATGTATTAACATATTAACAGTAACGTATTAACATATTTACATTAATGTATTAACAGTAATGTATTAACATACATTTATAGGAACAACACAGTTACATATAAACTTATCCTAGGGCCTTCTCTACGTTTCAATAGAAACTTGCACACTCCCCCCATCATAATCACCCAGGGAGTGCAAAATTGCACCCACCAAGTGACATGGAGGGAGAAGTGTACAAATTTTTTATTGAAACGTAGAACTGGGGTGGCCGAGGCCCCCAATTAAATAGGTTTTCTGGCATCAAATCGCCTCTCGCCCGACAGTTTGCCGGTCACGAGAATCGAACCACAGACCTCGAGCACGAAAATCCAGCGCGTTAGCAATCGGCCACAGGACTTCAATATGTATACATAATGAAAATATTAGTATATAGTTAAGCGTAATGTACTTGCATACAGAATAAAATCAGAATTTATTGTGGATTTCTTAATAAAATCAGAATTTATTGTGGATTTCTTAACAAAATCAGAATTTATTGTAAAACGTGAATTTATTTTCAGTTTCCAAATGCTTGAAACTGCATTACACAAAACTCACAGCTAAAAGTCTGTATTAATCAGACGTCGCCAAGGATACTAAAATAATCGATAAGTTGAACGAAACACACAATGCCAGCTCATTTCTAAAACTAACCTCATGTACAATTCACTGCTAGGTCGCAAGGCGTTTTATAAGAACGTAGAAAATATAAATATTATTGAGATTTTATAGAATAATGTGCATAATAGCATCATTATTTATACAACAATGAAATTATTGAAAAATCTCAATTGTTGTAGGGTAAAAACCCCAGCGATTCTCTAATTGATTTTGATGATTTCTTGATAAGTTTGACAATAACTCACTAAAAACTGATAAAAAATAAGAAATTTTGATCAAAAATCGCTTCATTTTAGCAAAAAATAGTGATATTTTAGCCGAGGATTTCTATAAAATCGAAAAATCATCAAAATCAATTAGAGAATCGCTGGGGGTTTTACCCTACGAGAGCTACAAAATCTAGCCGAATTTGATTGATTGTTTTGTCATTTTTCATGCAAAAAACGAGATTTTTGAACAAAAAACCAACAAAAAACGAGATTTTCGAACAAAATCAACAAAATAAAAAAAAATTAAATAAAGGCAATTTTTATTTGTAATACTGTTGAGATTTACATGCATAACTAAATTCATTGAAATGTTTTTACAGTCGAAGTTGGGCAATCAGAGAATATGAACGATATTTATGAAAAAGGAAAAATATATCAAATACCTATAGTGTTGGACTCTTCAGCCTGATAAGGTGCAAAAAGCAATGTGGGTTCTGACCAAAACTCACAATATCATTAGTACAACAAATACGACAACTGCAATATTTACTATTATCCTTGACGGAGTTGTCTCGCTTCATTACCTAATACTATAATAACATTACATCAATGACAAAAACACCTGCATAAAACTATGAAAACAAAAAGATACTGGTTCATGAAGAAGGTTCTGGTAGACTAATATAGGTGAACCTGATTTTTTGTAGAAATCTCATTGAAAAAGCAGATTTGTATATTTCATTTGCGACAAGTTGTGCCGATTGTGGATGTATACCAAAATATTTACCAGCAGAATTAATTGATTTAAACACAATTTCTTCGCCATCTGTATTTGTAGATTTAATAGCTCTCTTTCCAAATATTTTACACTTTCCTGTATTTCCACGTGCAGAATTTTGACTCTGTGTAATAGCTTGCAGGTTATCAAGCGAGTTATTTTTGGGATTTCCATCAATGTGATCAATTACATCTCCATCTTTAATGATTCCAAAATAACACTCAAACACGAACCTATGTGAGAAATAATTTTTATTTCCATTGGTATTAAATCTAAGATAACCAAATTTATCAACACTACCGACTGGTTTATTTAATCTGCAGTTCCTAATTACACCATCACGAGATGCTTCATAATTAGTGATTCTTGGATGCTTCACAAACTCATTTTGCTTCATTTATATACTAATATTATTTGTTTAAATCATTATTTTGAAAATCTAGCGAGATAATCTTCTTCGGTCTTTATAGGGGATTCAGAAGATGTATTTTTTTTTCGTAATATCGTTTCAGCTCTCTGTATTTTTTACCACCACATTGCGCGCACAGTTGAGTTTTTCCTCTGACTCCAACACCACACCGCATACACGGTATTGGTCCGAAACAGCCTTGTCTAACGCATTGCATATGAAAGCCGCAGAATTCGTTTACGCATGCTTTGTTACAAGGAGAAGTATATCCGATCATAAGCCAATGGCATCGATTCTTTGTTTGAATTATATACAAAAGATTAAAATTCAATTAAATATATATTTGTCCTAATTATAATAATGCAGGAATTATCCGCGATTGAACATTCCGCAGCTAGATTTGATCTTGACAGACTGCAGGAGCACAAATTTAGTTTTCCGATGCAAGATCTAGCTTTAACGAATAAAGATACAACAAAACGTATCTGTGAGGCCAAAAATTAATTTCGCGACGATGGTGCGGCTCATGTGTGGTCGACATTCAGAATTAAAAATACTGTTAATGTGATGAATGACAAACGACAAAAAGAGATTATTGACTACCTTGTTCAGAAATATTTTATTTTAATAAAATTTATTGTAAAGACAGACGATGACACCTGGATTATTCGTGACAAACGTGATTCTGTCCATAGGTCAGGAGATAATATTGTTCTTAGTAAAAATTCCAGACCAGGAATACTTACTGGTATTGATAAACCGTATTACGAGCGATCATACCCTGTGACTGCGGTTGTATACGCGGTATATCCGTTAAATAATAAACCTGACGCTAGGGATCTCAAACCCATGAAATTGTCATCACTGACAGCATCAAGAATAAATTGCGTAGCTGAACGGGTTACAGAACACTTCACAAACGCGATACGCGGAAACGGTTTAACGGATTTAAGACGCAAAAAAATAAACACCTGGGCAGAAACAGTTAAAGATACCGGAGCGTCTATCAGCGACGTTGCTGAGCTGGGAAAGAAATTAAAATTCTCAATAACGGTGAAGACGTTAACTGGGGAGATTTTGTACAAACCAAAATATAAATCAAGGGGAGCTTCGATAGATATTATTGATCATAACGCACATGCATGGACTGTGGCAGTAACAATATTTCCACGAGATAGAACGGTTAAATTTTATAATGGTCATGTATTTGATGCTATCAGAAATATCAGTAAAATTGACCCTGTATCTGTGTGGCTGTTTCAGAGTTCGGAATATGATTATCATGATCAGTTTGTACGATCTAATGGTGATATTTATCGTACAGAATCTCTCCATGGGGAAATGAAAAATCTTGCACAACGCCTTTGGCATGAATACACATCTGATGATATTAAGGTTGAACAATTACTTAATAATTGTTTTACCGTTCCATCAGTTGCTGCTCACTACGCTCAGGAGAAAAATTCATGGAAACCGACACGATTGGAATTTCTTGAAGATGTCCAGAAAAGTTGTATCGAATACGGACACGGTGGATTGTGGAATACTAAATACGATTATAATGACGTTATCTCAGTTGATATGGTAGCGTGTTATCCTGGAAGTTTTCTTGGATACGGAGAGTGTTCTGAATACTTTAAGAGATTTGGACATCCGACACACGAGATGACCAGAGTAGCGATAAACGGACCTTTACCTGCTGACTTAACCGGATTTGCTTGTATAGAGTTGTTCGAGTTTTACGAGGATCTCCATCTGATTGTTTATGCGTGGTTTGGAAAACATTTTTCAGAGCGATGTTGGGCTCCAATAGTACTAATAAAGTATATGCTTGATGCTTGAATTTTAATGTCGTTATGCGTAAGTGAAGCAATTATATCATACCGCGTGCAGAAACAAGTTTGGTTGCCAGAACCAGATGTATTTAATGATGTTGAAAGAGATTTTCCTAATCCTGAAGATGATATTGTTAGTGAATACAGGAGAGAGCGTGATGAGAAATTTGCAAAAGATCTCGGAAGAAAAATAATCGGTAAATTTACGTAAGGAGGATCACTCGATGATAAACGAGCGTGTACAAGATTAATCATGGACGATGCTGAACTCGATTTTATAATCGCTGATACAACGGAGAAAAACACGTTTATAGGTCGAAGTAATGCTTATTTATCAGACGGAACTAAACTAGGTACAATTGTGAGCTCTACTGATGGCGAGTCACCGCAGTTTACTAATTTAAGATCTTCGATGCTAGCGTATGTTTCGATACATTTATTGTCTCTGATAAACAGATTTCCTCGTTACGCAGTCAGAGTCGCGACAGATTCATTTTATATAAATAAAAAATATGCGGATTCGTTAAAACAATTGCGTATTAACGATCATGCATCATGGGGCGAATGGAGAATAAAACACGAGGATATAATTAGTTATTCTGAATCTGCCGATGTTGAAATTATAAAAACATATTACAAGAATAATCAACTATCGACGATGTCATCGGCACCATCTGTATGTGATCCTGTAGCTAGACATAAAACCGTTTATCTTAATGGGTGTGGTGGTTCAGGTAAAACAACACGCGCGATTAGATTATTTAGTAATTGCTCTGATATGATAGTTTTGACACCGACATATAAACTCGCCAGGGAAATAAAAGAACGAGGAGTAAAATCGTGTACATATCATAGTTTCTTTAGATGGTGCGGAGACGCATGGACTCCATCGCGGATGGGTGAGAAATACGTTCCTAAAATTATTATCTGGGACGAGATATGCACGGTGTCGTTAGATGTATTAAAAATATTTCTTGATTGGCTGTTATTAAAAAAATACTGCTGTGATTATGTGTGACGATCATGGTCAACCACCACCTTTCATTGGATCGTCTCCACATGAGTGGCTGAAAACATTTGTAGATTATTACGAAGAAATTCCTGATGACCATAGAGCTATTGATGGATCACTAAAAGAGTTTAAAAAGTTAATAAGATTACAACCAGATAAAATACAATGTGAAATTATGCGTAAAGTAATTCCAGAAACATCTATGATAAATTTTTGGACTTTATGGAAACCTGCTGATTTGATAGTTGCAAGTAGAAAAATAGTTCGCGATACACTTCAACAACAATTATTTACGTTACACAAAGAAAAATTTTCAAATCTACATGTACCTTTGTGTTATCGCCCAGCGGATACTCGACGACAGAATGTTGATGTTGAGATTCCCGGTGGTGGAATACAACATCTTGTGTTAAATGATATCGTTTTAGTTGCTGTTGATGTTGTTGAGAGCGCGTTAACCATGGATAAATCGCCGTGGACGTTAGGATACGCTATAACGATTCACTCGTCACAGGGATTAACCAATGACACTATTAACGATACAAGTATTTGGATTGTCGATAATCGTATTGAATGGTCAAATTTAGTTTATCTAGCAGTGTCTAGAGTTAGAAGAATATCTCAACTGCGCCGGGTTATCATGGATTGCGTAATAACCGAAGAAATTCCCGACAACTTTGTCGATGTCAATAAAAAATTAGCGAGCTATAAACAATGTGATAAAAAAAATAATCGCGATTTTGATATTGATGCTGAATTTATTATAACACTAAAAACACAACAGAATAATCATTGTGCAAGTTGTAACTGTAATATGCTATGGCAGTACTTAAGTAAGAATCCAAGACAATTTACCGTTGATAGAATTAATAGTGATCTTGGTCACACGCGAAAATGTGATGCTGACCTGTCTTGAATGTAATCGACGTCGGGGCGCTGGACACTGTGCAAGTTTATGAAAGTGAACGCGGTGGTAATTGTGTATCTGTGGGAATTATTTGTAATTGTTCGCGTACAAATCCACGCTGAGGAGCAGTTGAATCTAATCTGTAGATTGCAGGTCTACCTGTGGACCTTACCACGCTAGAAATTTTGTGCGTGGTCACACTCCAGATAGGATCAGTTGCTCTTTTTCTACCTCCTTCATGTTCACCAGGTTCATATAAATATCTTACGGTAACATTACCTAGAACTGGTTGAGAGGATGATTTACGTTGTCCGTAGCCATCGCTACGGGGTATATATATATTTTTTTTTTGATCGCATTAGAAGGTTTCATAAAAGTTGCACGAGTCACTTCGTCGTTTAACGCAGCTATCACACTCGGTAACCTTGCAACCCATTCACGAGATCTCTCCATGGACTTAGAGTCAGCAGATATTTCCCTCGCGTATTGGTATCCAAATAACCGCTCAGCAAGTGTTCGATTAAATCGTTCAACGATTGCCTGATCACGATGAATTTCTGTGTGTCCTCGTCTGATTTTAACGTTATGTCGCTTGATCAACGATGATACTGCACCAAGAAATTCTTTGCCAGGATCAACCTGTAGCAGTTGTGGCCATCGTAGACCACCACGTTGATAAATGCGTTCAAACGCAGATGTAACTTCATTTGCTGTTTTAGTTGATAATGGTTCTGCTTCTTTATATCTACTCGCAACATCAACGACGGTTAACGCGTATCTGTATGTGTATTGACGTCTGCCAGTTTTAATCGTATCGTGTGGTAAAAACAAAATATCTGCTTGATGAACTTCATTAGGGGTACTAACATCAAAATGTGCATGCTGAATTTTTTTAGGTGGTGGTAGATAAATTTGCCATATTGCATGTCGTGCTAACCACGCTGCAGCGACATCACGTGAGACTTTTGCTGCTTCAGGAAGTTTACTAATCGCTGCTTTACCTCTCCAGAATCCTCTTGGGCTATAATAAACAGATTCCATTATAATAATCAGTTGATTAATTACCAGCCCCTAACAATATTTTACCTTTCATACCAGCTTTTATCAGAAAGCTAGCAAGTTTCTCTCTGAGAGATTTATCAGGTATAGAATTTAACGCATGAATCAACTTCACATCTGCAAGGTGCCGTTGTTATAAATCCTTACTTTTATACGCGACACCGTGAATGTGACACGCCTGATCAATTGCGTTTATTGGATACTCTCCAGGTTTTGGTTGGTCTTGGTTATCGAGTCGGATATCGAGACGAGTTCCAGGACCACAATAATTATATCCGGGTATATGTTTCTCACCAGGATACTTTGCCCATGGAGCTCCTGGTAATTTACCTAACGAAGCGGCGATATCACCACCTGTTTTTAATGAAATAAATTTATATTTTTTGTACCACATTTTACACACTTGCCTGTAAGTGCGCGCCTGTTATTTTTTGTTATTATTGTCTTTAATTCACTTGTAGGCGTACGCGCTTTACATCGAACGCAATATAAATCCATATTATTATTATTATATGGATATAATTGATTTCTCAGCGACACGAAAACAAGAGCCAGTCAAGCATCATCCAGCGCTACCAAATTCTATCAGAGCAATTATACTTGGCCCATCTGGGTCTGGTAAAACGCAATTATTACTTAATCTGATAATGCGATGGCTCAAGTGGGATACATTATATTTAGTAGCACCATCTGTAGATGATCAACGATGTTACGAAGTACTTAAAGATGTTAATGAAAATATAAAGTCGCTGACGTGTCCCAATGACGCTATTGATGATCTTGATGGATGTATCAATAATCTCGTAGTATACGATGATGTGGTGCTGAATAAACAATCCAATCCAGCTCGGATATTTTCGCGAGGCCGTCATAAAAATACAGACGTTATTTATTTAACTCAGAAATACACGCAAATTCCTAAAGTAATCAGAGATAATTGCAATATCTTAATTGTGTTTAATGGAGTAGATAATTATACTTTACAAAATATTTATTATACTTGGTGTTCAGGGAACATGGACATGATTAAATTTAGAAACTTCTTTTCAAAAGCACAAGCTATTCCGTTTGGATTTATAACAATAAATTTACATGACCCCAGATCTAGATATCGTATGGGCCTGGATAAAATCTTTGGCTAATTACAGCAGCAGAGGGGGTGAACTACCGATACTAAGTGACCAACGCGTAAACGAAACAAATAAAAAGCGCGTCAGAGATAAAGTAACGAGATAAGCTAAGTTAGAGGTTGTGATTTAACGTTACTGACCTTATTTTTTCAGCATTCGTAGGAACCTTAGTTTTCATAAAATAATGTCTCAAGAAAAAAGGTCTGTTCACCCCCTCTGCTGCTGTCCTACAGCCTCGTGCATGAACGTTGGATAAGTTTCTATGACATAATTACATGTCGGCAGAAATATATGTTCCTGCCTTGAGACTGACTTAAATGAATGACATGAAACATGGTATTCAGTACAGACTCAAGTCAGTAACTTTGCAGATAGGATCTTGAGACTGGTACAAGACACGCCATCCAAAATATTTCATTTTCATTACATAAATGGTTATCAGCTACGGTTCAACCATAACAAATGACCCTGACCCTGGATATCGGATCAATAAAGTGTGCCATATGACATAATCTTAGGCCATGACACAAGAATATATTAAGTCTCATCTCAGCATTTGTATCTTTGAGAATTTCTGAGCTAGAGCCCTAACATAAAAATAACGTTTGATCTAGGATCTCAGCCTTGACGAAAATACCATAACAAATAAATGACACATTCAGAGGTCACGATGGAAGTTTCATTACACTACCTTCAATTACTTTATAGTCCTAATACAACAAGAGAGTAATATTCATACGTGACTTTGATCTTGAGGATAGGACCATGCCATGGATACAGCATATGTTAGGTACAAGATAAACCCTCAAACTATGAATTTGTAGGGTACAATGTTTCATTCTATTATTTTTAACAACTTACTAGCTCTTGGATAAATAGTTTGGACACACACAAAATGGCATTGACCTGAAACCTGGCCTCAATAGGACAATGAAAGAGCTAAACGACAACATGAAGTCATGACATAAAGGTATAAGTTCTATTTCTTATATGACATGATCTTAGGTCACCATGCCAGACTGTATCAATTGAATCTCAACATTACTATCGTTGGGAATTTCTGAGCTAGAGTCCTGACACAAAAATGATATTTGATCTAGGATCTCAAACTTGCTGAAAATACCATGAAACATAAATATTCAAAGTCATGATGTAAACATAAATTTCATTACACTACCTTCATTGGCTTTGAGGTCCTGATACAAAAAGTGAGTAATCAGAATATGCGACTTTGATATTGCAGATTGGACCATTATATGGATGCAGTACATGATAGGTACAAGATAAACCCTCAAACAATGATTGCACAGTTAAAATGATTAATTCCATTATCTTTAGCAACCTAATAGTTCTTTTTGGATAACAGTTTGGACACATACAAAATGGTATTGTCCTGAAACCTGGCCTTACAGTTCGGTCAGTGAAATTGTTAAGTGACAGCATAAAGTAATGACTAATAGCCATAAAAGGTTTCATTTCTATTTTCTTTTTTGTTTCAATGTTTGTCAGTTACAACTTCAAACAAAGCTGACTAATTTTCATACCATTAATTTCATCAATTTCCGAGTTACAACCAGCACCCTAAAAGCCAATGTAACCTTAATCTTTGTCCTAGACCTTCAAAGAAGGACGGGAACACATCCTCTAGTTCAAAAGTATAAATTTAGAAAGTAAAATACAGGTACATGTGGTAGGCATTTTTTGTACACCTGCCAAACATAATAATACTGGAAGATTTCCTGCAAAATTACACAAATATCTATGCGTACTGGTTCCACATTTTCTTTAAAATGCATTTGGGCATTGTGATGTCTATAGTTTATGCACTGCATGATTGCTTGGCTAAACATGAAATTCTGTCTGATTCAAAGTGAGATGTAGAAACTAGAATTAGGTACATATTACACCATTGTTTCAAAGATGTACCATTAGTGGTAAGGCCCGATCCAGGGGCAAATGTTTCAATACTGTAAGTTTATATTCTCTTTTCATACCGTGTCAGTCGTTATATTGTAGGAATCTTGATAGTGTACAAGTTATGCACTGATATAGTGGAACTTAAAGATATAAATAATAACTACACACATTACTATATCAGCATGGCTTTTATTTTTATTTTCAATACTAAGTATACTTTTGTTACAACAATAAGCAACATAAACTCCAGCAAATTCATTATTTTCCATCTGCCCTAAAGTATGATGTTTTAACTTTCTATTTAACAATTGGAAGAATGAAGCTTTTAAGGTTCTGGATTCTGTGAGAAGCTTTCAGAAGGAGATTCCATGGTCTTGATAATATCCAAGTTCCTTTGAGTATTAGGTATTCAAATGGACTAAAGGTGGGAAGAAGATATTTGATTTCTTACGTCAGGTGATAATTTCATAATATCTTGATATTATTATCTATAGTGAGATACTGGATAGCAGCACTGCTTTACATGCAAACATTTATACAAAGCATCTTGTTCCTTTTTCCAAGAACACGAATATTTAAATGTACTTAGTAAACAGGAATTAAACCCATTCACTGAATGCAATGTAGGCAATATACGGATTAGATAAAGGTAAAAATGTACATACATTCTATCACCATAACATTTATACATTATCAATGCAAACTAAGTTTACACTGAGCCTAACCAGATAAATGGGGGAAGGGGGGGGGGCGAAGCAGAGACAGAGAGAGTTATTTACTTGCATTCTAAAGTCAAGAGTTTTTTTTTTTTTTTTTATAATAGCAGTTATTGGTTATCTAAATAAGATACAGTCATGCAACATTGTTGCTAACATCGATAGAAAACACTTTAGGAATGCATCAAATAAATCAGTATTAATCCAGCGTTAGTAGTTACAAGTATTCGTTTATTCCACCTCACCCTACCCCCACCCCCGGGGAAGTTTGTACAACACCATTCACCGATTTTAAAATTAAAAGCTTCGTTGATATAAAATGTACAAAACTCAGTCATTTCATACATTAATTTATTATTTCTAACTAGGTTGTGGCCAGTGGGTCTCTGTCACTGTCATGTTATTTGTTTTTTAAACCAAACGGGAATTTATTTACTAACACTAAATCCATATTTGCGTGGACGAGTCTATTTTCTGAGACAACAGGAGTGAAAAAGTTCATCGTTTACGAACAGCTCCGAATATTTCTGCATATTTCCTCAATTTCCGGCACATTGGGAGTTACATTCCTTTGAATCCATACATATACGAGTAAATCCGCTTGCGCTTTTATTTTCTTCAAATGTTTTGAAGAAATTTTAAAACCAAGCATTGCCAATATTGGATGCAGACGACACATGTGCATATTTTTTCGTGACACAGTGATATTAGGAGACTTTAATGTATCATTCCAACTGGCCAAGAAAGGTTTTACACGAAGCATGGGAATTTGAATTACGTATCATCGGGGGTGGGGAATTCCGAAAGGAAGGTGCTGATACAATGAATGTGCTTTTAAAAAGGTTGATTTTCGACCATGGAATCTGGAGATCGTTGTTAGCTGTTGGACGGATATTACGCCCAGTATTTGATGATCTTTGTTCATTTAGATTAGAGATATAATCAGGAGGAAGATGGTTTAAAGCCTTATATGTCATGATTCCTTTTAAATAAAGAATACGTTTTTGTATGGTAACCATTGTCACTTCTAGATAGATTATAATTGAATGTGTTTCCACATATGGTAGTGGTAGTATATATCCCGAAAAGTAAAGTTGGAGTGACTGGGGACGTAGAAATTTTGACAATAATTTTTAAGAGAGTTATTCTTTTGACTACCATTGCACATATGTGATTGATATGTGTATTCCAGCTGAGATGTTGATCAGTTTAGATAGCAAGAAGTTGTTGATTTTTAACACTAGACATGTCTAAGCCATTTTAAATTAGAAGTAAATCCATATTAGTAGATAGTCGCCGCCTTGTTCCGATTCTCATACATTTCGTTTTAGAGAGATTAATATGCATTATGTTTTGCTGACACAAAACTGATATACTGTTGACTTCGACTTGAATTTTGTTTTCAATGGAGACAAGAGATGTACCGAGGAATGCAGTATAGAGTCGTCAGCGAAAAGATATGTGTTTGAGTGCACTGGAGGCTAAGTCATTGATAAACAATAGAAAAAGAAAAGGCCCAAATATAGATCCTTGAGGAACACCATTTAAAATATGACTTGATTCAGAAGTATGTTTACCGCTGCAAACAACTTGGGGTCTATTTATCATATACGACGTGAAACAAGCAACGGCTTTCGAAGAAAATTTGTATGCTGATAGTTTCTTAATGAGCAAGGAATGTTCAACCAAATAAAATGCTTTTGAATCGCTAGTAACCACTGGTCGATTAGTTACTTCAATACAGTTTAACATGAGCGTTTCTGTCGAAAATCTGATTCTGATTTATAGAGGAGTCGGTATTTATTAATATTTCCAAAATGATGTTTGCTGACATGTTGTCACAAACCATTTTACGAAACGTTTACCTCTGTTGTATTTGTTTGCTGTTACTTTTCAATCTTCGTACTTGATCGTTTATTATCAAATCCGTAAAACCGGGCTTTCCAAAAGACATTAGGTGCGTAGGTCCTCGTTCCACTGAGGTTTACATCGAGTTCTTAGCTTCTGCAGTAATAGATGAAGTTGTTCTAATATGTATACAGATTCAGTGTGAGCGATTTAGAGAGCTCAGATCAACGTCGCCACTTTGTAAATCCGAAAGTTTGATCATCTATGTAAACCCAAATATTTTTTATATATTTTAAGGGTCAGAATGTTTTGTTTTAAATAGGTGACAATTTCCTACAATTTTATTATTTTCTTCCTAATATAAAGTAGTGCTCCTTGAAATAACATGTTATTGTTTACTTTACTCATATGAATACATTGTTTGTATGTAAAGGTAATTAGAACACTAGTCCGAAAAATGATTTCATTTGATTTTTAAGTTTTGAATTGTAGAGTTTGCTATATAAATGATTACCTGCCAATCAAGGATTGTTTTCATGTGGTAGAAAGTTTTGCACAATAAATAATAATGCCGTTTGAATCTCTATCAAAAAATTTTATAGTTTTTACTTTCCTTTGACAGCTGAAATGAAGAGGTGAAGCAGTAACAAATTTTACCCAAAGAATATATATTTCTTTCATTAAGAAATTTTTCATGGGTATTTATGGCCCGTTTAGAAACGTTGCAATAAATATTTTCGTATCATTATCATATACAGAGACTTCAAGGAAAATATTAATCAAACACTGCTATTGTTTTGTTGGCCATTTGTTTTAAATGTTTGACTTTGATTATATAAGGATTTACAATATCGTGCACGGGGAAATTTCTGTGCTGTTTCATTTTGAGTGAGCTTCACTGCTTTGGTCAAAAATAGCGAAATGTAACATCATGTAAAGTAATGAATTTTAAAGTAGGCACGCAGAAAGTTCTCAAGTACTGATTTCGTCAAAATGTATTAACCAATTTCTGTTAGCGACTGGTCTTTATATTCCATTTTAACTTTTTGACTCTCGGCAAGGAAGTTTATTCTCCCAAGAATTTCTTTCGATTTATCAATTTCTTTTGTGTTGATTCATTCGCAGTGGCTCTAGTCGCACCCTAATGAATCTAGTCACACCCTACTGACAGAACTTCCATCAATCGTTCAATCCGATAGTCTCATAAATACGTAATTACGTTTCTCTCTTGCCCAGGAAGGGTTTGTTATAACGCAGATTTCATTCGTCAATAAATTATGGAAGAGTTGTCACTTCATTTGTTATACTGACATTTCGCTAATTTCGAGATCATTTGACCCGAACTCACGTGGACAGAGCTGAGGCGTGAGTGATCCGTAAAGGCTTATACCAATGAGCCACTTGGGACCCCGAAAATTTACTTAAATATTATGACATTCATGTAGAGGCTTAGCAAACTTAATTCTACGTTTGTTCAAAATTCTACAAGAACATGAAATCACTGCGCTTGCGCTATGCTATGCTCTAAATACAACATTACTTGATATATTTGCTTTTTGCTGTGATAACTTTATAACTGTTTTACCGCTACGTATCTTGTACAATAGGGTAACATATCAGTTATTAGATTCAGAACTCGGGTATTTAAGAACCATGTCAGTTCACACAGTTCAGTAACAGGTGATACTATATGTTGTTATTCGATGGTGACGAATATACCCAGGTGTTGTTGAGCAAATTAAATAAAATTATTACATTTTCACTAATTTACAAGGATTTGCAGCAGACTATACTGAATTCAGTCATTTGTCGTGTTCCGCATAATTGATGTGCATTCGGCGGGACTGCAGACGGGAAACAAAATGCAATTAAAGACGGTAGCGAGAATAGCAAACAAAGCTATAACATTTAGATTTTATTGAACTGTTAAAATTTTAATTTGTTGCTAGTTTACACATATAGTAGTCTCTGACGTGAAATTTGTAAATTAAAGAATTTCAGAGGCATGATGTATTTTGCTAGTGAATACTGAAAAGCAAATTTTATGTTGTAGAAAGTCCACTATGGTTAGAAGTACTGACATTATAGAACACATACCAATAATTTTAAGGACTGAAAACTCAATAAACGGAACGTTGTATGAGCTAAAGATTGTAGGACTACTCATTGTATTTGACAGCATATACAAACACAGTCGATGCAGATATCTTAATTAAGACTACAACTAAAGGACAGTTTTTGATTTACTGTAAAGTTATTGAATTATGTAGAGATTTAACATTTTTATTTTTCTTTTAATGCATAATATTACAGTGTTTAACCGAGAAGCTCATCAATCATTGTTTACATTCACAGAAAATCATGACATTTGACTTGAAACATGTAAAATGAGGCAGTTATTCATGCTCGTTACAAAATGAAACGGCTCCATTGAAATATTATTCTTTTGTAGGTAACTAACAAATACATGTACATTATTGCTCAAAAATATTTGATTGCGTATTTTTATCTCATATTTGAATAATTAATATTAAATCGTAGTCTTGGATACAGCCTGGAAAACTAAAATCAAGATGAGATCGTTATTCTGCATAGGAGCTTCGTGTAGGTTATCATTCACGCCGATTCCAAAGTTTCTTTCAGGATCTTTTGAAAGTATGCCCCCAAGAAGGGATATGGTACTATGTCAACAATGCGGAATTAAACGCATACTGATTGTATCTATAGCAACCTAAATAACACATAACTGTAATAGAGCACTTAAAGGAATATATAGTTTGTTATCATCTATAGTTTTTACTAAAATAAGCAACAATATAATGAGTTTTGTGGCCATTAAATTGTAGAGTTTACCACATAAATGCTCATCTGGTATCGTCGGCAAAGTGTTATACTGTAGAAAGTTGTTGTCATAATTAATAAATAATGTAGGTCGAGTTTTGCCTAAAGAAATATAGCTCCATTCGCATAGGGAGTAGAAATTTAGAGACAGTTTTTATGTCGAGATATTAATGAATTCTATCCGAAGAATGTGTATTTCTTGGACTAGGTAATATATTTTGGCCTTTTGTGACATGTTTAGAAATGTAGTAATACAAATAATCGTATCATTGTAATCTAAGACCTCAGAGAGAAATGCATCAAACGATATTTGTGCTTTCTTGAGCGTGTGCATAAAATGCCCGACATTCGTCGAATCCGGGGTTAGAATATTGAATATGGAGAGATTTATGTGTGATTTTATTAAAGCGAGCTTCACGACCTGCTTCAAAAATCATGAACATGTAACATCCCGCAATGTAAGAGAGTACAATAGCGTGTCACCAAGTGCCAAAATAATGACGAGTAAACATGCAGTTAATTCCAAAACAGCAAATTCATGAAAATGTATCTGTGATGACATTTCCATAAATGCATTGTTAGGATCAGTTTATATTAAATGGAGGTTCATTGCTGTAGCAAAGTCAAGGTAGATACACGCGACGTTACAATAATATCTTTAACTATATTTTCCATTT
The DNA here is from genome assembly GCA_016617855.1 of Megalonaias nervosa. Classification (NCBI taxonomy): domain Eukaryota; kingdom Metazoa; phylum Mollusca; class Bivalvia; order Unionida; family Unionidae; genus Megalonaias; species Megalonaias nervosa. The sequence continues at coordinate 28,894 of JAECUM010033910.1, forward strand.
CTTCGTTTTCTGATAAGAAAACTAAATAAATTACAAGAAAATCAACACAAAGGAAGCCTACTTTTGATACAATTTGTCTCTGATTAAAAAAGCAAACTATTTATTGTCTTCGACCGAGAAGTTATAAGATTTCAGCGCTCTAACATCACATGGTAATTTAAATAATTTTAAGATAGTTGACCGATTCGTCTACGTTAACGTGTTTACAGTTACATAAATTCAGTTGCTCTGCATAATTATGGAGGTTTTTGTTAGTAGTGACGTTGTCAGAAAAAGTTTTCAACCTGTATCCTACCAATCAGGAATACTTGAGACCGTTGAACAAACATTGCAGAAAAGACAAAATAAATTCGCATTCGGAAGCATATTATTAAAGACAATCAGATGCTTGGCATCTTGGTTTCGCTTACTTTGCGTTGTTAAATAACACGCTAACATTTTCTTTAAGGAACGCTGTTTGTTTTCCTTCTTCAGAATTTTCCGGAGGAGGATTTATAATGTACAATAATAAACGATACAATTCGTTTTCTATGTACTATGTGTGAGGGAAAATGTAAACCGTTTACAATCAACGTAATGAAAATGATAAATACAAGTCCTGTTTGAGCGGTTCTATCTTTCAGATGTATTGACTGTACCGTTTATTTCACTGGGTATGCCGTATTTGAATGTTTTGTCTAAAAGATACGTATACAAAACCTACTGATTCCTTATTCATATATGTCGTATTCAAGGTTGTAAATACATCAAATGCGTCTATTTTCCCTGGTCATATCTGAGTTAATATATAACAATAACCAATCGAAATGTTTGCAAAAACACTATGTTACGACCCTGTAGTTAAATTACATGTGTGTTAAAATTTGAATTCTTTCTAAATCTTTTTATTTCATTTTTATTTCATTTTTATATCATTAAATGTAATTATTATTGTGATGATGATTATGTTCGCAGGGTCTGATATTTTGTTAGAAACATCGTGTTTATTTAGAACGTAAATGTGACTCGCGTAAGCACGATTTTTGCATGACGGTTTTGTCGTTGCAAGCAAACAGTCAGAAATAGCTACATAAATGATTGGCTGTGACCACGGTCGTTTCTAATAATACTTGTTGACATTCTATACTACGTTGGCGATATTTCGAAATCTCCCCGATTTCTTCATGCGTGTACATGAAATGACGTGTTAGTTTGCTTTAAAATACTCAGGTAGCTGCGAACTAGTCTAGAGTCATATTTTAACATCTTAGAGAGTCACATTGTAACATCTGATAGAGTTTCTAATACCTTAAGAAGAAGGTATTCTTTTGTGCTGGAAAGAGTTGTTCGTTCGTACGTATGAAGAACAACATGTGTTTTGTTATTGATGATAGCTGTACTTCATCTACCTTCTAAATAATAATTATTTTCCCTGGAGAACTAAACAACTGGCTTTGAACAAAGACATTTGCTGAAATTAATCCTAATTTGGAACAGGACAATACAAATTGTGATTCACAGTGGAAATTTTGGACATTTGTGTTTAACCTTCGTCTGACGTCATCATCCGCCATCTTGGAATGGAATTGAGATTCAGACTACTTTAGTTTAGAACTGTTTATTCACAGGACTTATGTGTTTTCACAATTTTAGGACAAATTTTTGGATCTTCTTCGTAAATCATAAGTCTTGTTTCATATTTTTACCTTTTCACCGTGTTTTCTAGGGAAATAAATTATTTTTGTAAAAATTTACAAAGCTTGTTGTAGTCACTCTTTTCTTTATGTTACTTTAAACGAGCCGATACGTAACAACTATCCCACCCACATACAAGTAATTGGCTGATATTATACAATTGCTGAGCTTTGTTGAGGTGAATGTGAAATTTTATGAACCAATAGTTCCAATTGTTATGACTCGACCGAATTTTCTTCAGTTTGATTGGATATAAACAGTCACGTGATACTGACCAAGAATTTTTATACATAGGTAAATTCTGCGGACTACATTTCATTCCTAGTTTACGGGCAATTTTATGTGAAGCTTTATCTATACCAATGTCTTACACAATAATACTAACAACAAGAAGCACCACCCATCCAACTTTGTGATTATCGGCCAAAATGTGCAAACCCCCCCCCATTAAACTCGCCTATTAGAAGTTAAAACAATGTAATTGCAGACATTCGTCAATTCCACCACTCACCCCTTTTGCCAAAGAAAGCATATGAAAGGCTTTTCAAGCGAATATTGAGCAGTTACTGCTGTATTCTTCGACAATGTTTCACCCGCTGTTATTAAAGGTCATGGTCATATGTCTAGCAAGGGATCTCACTAAAACTTGGCACGATTTTGCTTTTGAAAGATTGAAATGTAAACATTTTCGCAGGAGATCAGCAAGTAAATAATTAGGAAATACAACACTGCTTTATCTTGAAAAGCTTGAAAAGTACTAAGGACAAATTTAATATAATACCCTCAGATTTGTTACTTTACATGTTTGTTAAGTCGAAATTCTATTCTCTGAACTGGTGTGTTTATATTTGTAAATGGTTGTGTGTTTATAATTGATTATGTTGCCAATGAACATATTGAGTCTACAGATATAACGTCATGGTTTAATACAGGTATTTAATATGGTTTTTCTTTTCCAGAACAACATTCATGAATGAGGTAGTGCCACCTAAAAAATACAAAGTTTCTTGTTCCTTACAACACTAAACAGTAAAGATTATCTTGTTTATTCCAAAAGGAGGCAAAGTTAACCCGCGAGTAATCAGAGGTTGGAGAACACTTATTTACAAAAATAAATGTTCAGGTAAAAGAAACGACTCTACAGCGATTAAGTTTATTTCCAGTGGGAATATGTTAATTTGTCAAAACTGTAACCCATACAGGGTTGTCTACCTATATAAATATATTAATTGCCATCATTAAAGCTTGTTTAGGTATTGCTTTCACTAACGATATATAATAAACAATACTTACGAACACAGACGACTTACATGCAGAAAAAAATTGGGACACCCTAAACTCTATTTTCTAAGCACAAAGCAAGTTTGCAAACACTACACGACATTAGAGACTGAATATGTAACGGTCAAGAAAGAAAATATAATTGGGACTACACCACAAAACATCATGAAACTGAAACAAGTTATTACAGTTATAAACGATTGTAAATTCAATAATAATAGTAGACTGCGATCACGTAATATAAATCTGGTTATTAAGACATTTGCTTTTATCTTAATTAATACATACATCACAATCCTGAACTGCGGTGATTGTTTTTGTTAAAATTAATTATTTTCTAGGGCAGATTTCAACTGCTCTAAAGCCTTGTTACGTCAACCATTTATGTTTGGAATGCTTCGAAGTTTGCTTTGCAGTTATCACACATTGCTATATGTGTATGGTCGTGTTTTTCAGTATAGAACACCGGCGTGGGATAGGTCTTTCTCGAATTGCAGAATAGAAGGGATTTATTGAAATTGCCTCGAACAGAAATTAAACTAAAAGAGAAGTATCGAATCCCCAAAGTAAATGGCAAATTGCATAATTAGTTTTGATAAGCATCGACATTTACTCGAAAATTACTCAGTGATACCTGAAAAGGCGTTCATTATAATCTCAGGGAGGAATATAATACTGTAAAATACGACTATACTGAAAACTAAAACTATTTTAAGTACATTTCACTCGTGCATATTTTCGAAAATATATCAGTTTTCAGTCTTCGAGAGAACAGTCTATCTTTCCAAGGTTTTATAATGTCTGTGGAAATAAAATCTAGCTGCGACATTTAAGTGACAATTTGTTTTAAAAGTTCGAAGTTATGTGATAGTCAATCGTGCGTTCAAATTTTGATTAACAGTTTTAGAAAATTAGAAGAAAATTAATATAATAGTCTTCTCGCGGAGGAGGACGTAGAGTAAAAGCTGGTGTAACTCTCATTGGTTCGTAAATGAAATGAACAGATGTAAGTGCTTTATCAGCGTCAACATTTAAGATATACACTTTTTGCATCCTTTTCTACCTGATTTGAAATGGCAGAAGTGGAACAAATGAAGTCAGTTCCTGCAATTGCTTTGAGCTATCATTGGCAATATCAATAAACTTTATGTGTTGTCTGTGTAACTTGTTTCTTCTGCCTCGGATAAGCTTCCTAGCCAGTACGAGTTTTTCGATTGTGCTCCGTCCATGACATTAGAACATTTCGTCCAATATTTCGGTGCTGTGATAAATTTATTGCTTAAAATTAAATATGGCAACAGGTAATTTTAAGATAATGTCATTTGGTTCTTCAATATACGACATGCCCTTTTTATAATTGGACATTTTCGTTATAAATGACCTTGATCTATGTACTCTGTATAAAAAGACGAATGAATGACACTGAATTATTTTCGTCCAAATTGTTCACAATAACGATGGTTCACAATGTGTAAATATTTTCTCGTGCTATGGGCAATATTTTTGTTGGGAAAATGATCTCAAAAATTGATGGGAGTTTTCAGACATTTAAGAAGTATGGTAAAGGAATCATTCAGTAAAAACCGTCTGAGATCATCAAGAGTGATACAACACAGAAGGTAATCCGATGACACGTGTTGATGGTTCGTCATTACCAAATCAAACTTAAGAACTTCCATATTTTATAAATGATTTGCCTTACTACCTGGCTTTCCATTGCTTCTAATAGTAACACTAATAATTTCACTGGACCTCTCTTATATCGTCGAAAGCAGTGGCAGAAGGGGGGAGGATGTGCATGTTTCCCTGGGCGACAAGCGGGGGGGGGGGCCGTCGGGAGCTTTTTGTATTTTCGTGCAGCTTGAAAGCTTTATTATGTTTCATTTCACCTTATTGTAACGAGAACACGTGTTCACAATTTTGTATATAGAATGGAGGGAGGAGAAGTGGAGTCGGCACAAGTTATCTCTCATGTGATATTACTTCCTAATGTAATAATCGACAAACTAGCAGAACTTCTGTCGTAACTTCTGCCTAAAATAAAAAAGCGCATTAAGTAAAGTCAATAGAACTTATGTCAATATGATTTTGCCAAAACATATTCTTACACATAAGTAATTTAAACTTCAAGATAATGCTCTTATTTATAGTTGGATGAGTCTACATGTATTCGTAAACAAGATTATTCTAAGGTATTTCCTTTATTTATTTATTTATTTTATTACTTATTTATTTATTTTATTTTTATTTATTTATTCTCATTTCATAGAACCTATTTCTCTGGAATAATGACAAGTACTCTTTATAAATGTTGAGATTTACTGACAGGTAGGAGAATGTTGTCTCAAAGAAAAGCTAAATCGCTGGGTACATTTACGCAAATTTAGTTGAACCGTATAATACAAGTCAGAATGTCCGCTTTCCCTAGGAAGGTCATTCTCATCTAGACTAAACTCTCGCACTTATGAAGTACAAATAAGCAAATAAGGAAATGATAGCAATACAAGTGGACCAAATCGATAAAAACAAAACTACAAAAGTCAGTGTCTAGGAATATATCTCTCATCTAGTGGAAAGTCACCGTCTGTTTCATACGATCAATATCGTAATTACGATCATCGCAACTTCGCATATGCAGTAACATTGTCACAAAAAGTCATGTCAATTGCACGAATAACGACGCTGTATAAAATCATATTTTTGTCAATAAATCCTTCTTCGATAAGTAAATTTTAATAAATATTAATTCTAGCATGCATATAAACTATTCATATATTCTAGAAAGTCCCTATATCATATCTATTAGTGTGTGTGTGTGTGAGAGAGAGAGAGAGAGAGAGAGAGAGAGAGAGAGAGAGAGAGAGAGAGAGAGAGAGAGAGAGAGATTTGTTAGTATGTTTTACAGCTTTTGCCAATGACTAATATTTGTCTAGACTTTTTTCTACTTTTCGTGAGAAATTATAACCCCATCTGTTTGCGACTTTCTTAGGAACTTTTAGCATTTTTGCCATACTGTTTACTTACCACTGCCTTATTGGTAAATTTAGAAGAATTCTTTGTCACGTTAGTTAGCTACCAAGAGTGTCGGCAAAGACATACTCAACAGTTGCCTGACAGAAAATTACAGGATAAATCAGAAACGAATATATTGCACGCTTGATGAAATATATAATGCAAATTTGATTTTATGTTCTAATATCATATGTAAAGCTTTGACTGGAGTTAAAACTTATGGCCTATATTTAAAAAAAAATTGACGCAAATTGAATATGACCAGTATGTAATCGAGTTTGCATCCAACGAGAGATTTGTAATAAAATATCGGCGGAACACTCACCAATATTTATTAATCCCAGTTAGTACCCAATGTCGTGAGGCTACAATTGTATAAGGGAACGAACATATAGCCAGTGCGCAATTTTGTATCGGACTCCATTAATACATTTCTCCAACAATAGAGCTATAGCCGTTAGCAAGAGATAGTAGCAAATATAGGTCATGGAACTGAAGAAAACGAAAGTTCGGGCGTCTGAAACGATGCATAGCCAAATCTATATTGATCTATGCTAGCATTTCACTGTCTTAATTCTTCTCCCGAAGCCGATGTCACATTTTAGATCCTTGTTTTGGTATTTTCTATAAGTTCACTGTGTACCTGATTAGGGACACTGATGTTGTTTTGATTTTGGTAAACAAATAATACGTAGATGATATTTCTTAATGAGACTGGGTTATATATTAGAATCATTATCAATAGAGGTCAACATGTTATTTGGGTTTGGGTCTAGGTTATTCGAATTCCCCCACATTAAGAACCTTTTGTACCTGGTGATTACTACATTCTTTATTATAGTTTTAGCAGCAGATTTTATCTGTTTACAACATAGACTTTTCTATAAATGAAGTTTGGACCTACATCTTGGCTCTTCTTTTGTGTCTTAGTGTTTTAAATAATCTTGTTTACTTGAAACATTATTCATTATAGCTTTAACATAGCAGAATCAGCCTTATTGTTGCGTTCAATATTTGATTTAGGTGGAATTATTTATTCCAATTATTACTCACTGGAATTAAAAAGTGCTCTTCAGTAATATTCTTGGACAGAAACAGTAATTTGTAATTATGGTGATTTCAGACAAGATTATATTACTGTGATAATTGGAAGACTGTTAGCGCATCATAACACTTCAGGCTACCGGTACGTTCATATATTCAAGACTACATGCACATCGACACCTTCATCGCTGGATCTTATTTCGAAACCATTGGAATTTAATTAGAACTTTATTAATTAGGACTTGTGATATAACTTTTTGGACTACTTGGGATTTACTTGACCATACTGTAAGTTCCTTTTTAATTTTCACTTGGTATTCTATGGAAATAAATTATTCCTTGAATTTCACAAACACTTGTTGGTTTTCGCTCTTTTCTATTACTTAGTTGAACGCGTATAAATATAACAAAACGATTTATTATTATGACACAATGATCATATTACCATATTCATGATTTATATAGCGCATTATGAGATAAGAATTACTAAGTATTACCATGAGAATATGACGAGGATGTTGAGCTTGTCTGTCTTCGGTACTTCTACGATATGATATTCCATGTCTCCAGGAAATTTATCCTTGATCTCGTTCGGTTGATCATAGTATATGCTTAGGCGCTGATGATACTTATATATCTTTTTTTAAAACAGTGGGAGTCTTATTTGTACTAATCTGTCATTCACAACCTTTGTGAGATTTACAAGTTTGGTGACCAGAAGTAATTTCATGGCAAACCCAGCGCCAGGTTAACATCACTTTTCTTTACTTTGGTTGCTTCAGAAAGAAGGTTTAGTCCGCTCCTTCTTCGGTGAGTTTTCCTTCCTCAGTTAGGCGAGTTTAATTCAGTGCTGTTACCTATATGTTGAATGTGGCCAATTCTCTACCAACCGGAGCTGTTCGTCTCTCTGGGCTATCTGCCGATGTACTGTCCATTAGTGTGCGCAAATTCCAGGAACCAATACTGAGCTGCATCGACTTTTTCTTGTAAGATTTTTGACAGCTAAATTGGAATTCCCGTCAGCTAAGGAATGCTAACGAGTTCCACTGTTGCTTCGGTTCTCTGAAAAGCGACCCCATGCTAAGAAGCGCCTGTAGTGTATCCAAATTCGCTGCTTTGCCGCTCGCCTATCGCCAAAGGACTTGAAGGTATCACTAAATTTCCTTCATCGTAAATACGAAAGCATCTCATAATATAACATATCTTTCATGCAGATTTAAATTTTCAATGTCACAGATAGACAGTTGCCTTATTATGTGTGTACAGTGTCACATAGACAGATGCCTAATTGTATGCATACGGTGTCACAAATAGACAATTTCATAATTATGTGTACAGTGTCACAGATAGACAGTTGCCAGATTAATTATATGTATAAAATGTCACATATAGACAGTTGCCCAATTATAAGTCTCATATATCCGTTTTCTGATAGGTAATCTACATTATAAATTCAGGCAACGAATAGGGAGTACATACTGTATAACACTTTGTGACTGTTTTAACTGTTTGCATAACAACTGTGTATTTTCAGTCTTTTCCCCATTTACAGTTGCTGTAAGCACTATATTTTTCTACCAAGAAAAAAAAAACGGAAAGTAACAATCATTTTGAACTGAGACAAAATTAGACTGTCTCATACTGTAAGTTCCTTTTTAATTTTCACTTGGTATTCTATGGAAATAAATTATTCCTTGAATTTCACAAACACTTGTTGGTTTTCGCTCTTTTCTATTACTTAGTTGAACGCGTATAAATATATCTAAATTTACAAACAAATTGTTCTGCATACGGAATAATGAAATTAATTACACCATCAGCCTGAGTTTAGTGTTTAATTCTAAAGACGATATTTATGTTTATGAATTACCAGTTATTTACGTGACTACAATTACTTTTTGTTAATTGTACAATACGAAGAAAAAATCTTAGTCATGTGACAATCACCAAAAATATGCGATATTTTCTTTGCATGTAATATACAAAAAGAACAGAGCTCGTTTGAAAATGTTTAACTTTTATAGCGGAATGTTTTTGTAGGCAAAACTCTATGTAATATTTTAAGTTGCAAACATCTAAGACATTATGTTGTTTTTTGCCAGTAGTTATTTATTAAATTGCCAATTTAAAAATTTTTGTCATTTATAAGTTGGTAACTGATTGTTTTTTATCAATTTTTCTTATTTACGTATACATCCTTTTTATTTCTGATAATGTTTCACACAACAATATTTATTGATAAATGTTGTTGTGGATTAGATTAAATGACAGTCTAAACACAACATTTTTTATATCACTTTGTAGCTGCAATTTTTCTTTGAAAATATAATAAATGAACATAATAAACAATATGTTTTTAAAAGTATAAAAACATTTCCAGGAATCCTTCTCAAAAAAGCAATCACAAATCTATATTCCGTGCTGAAGCCATTTTTTTGTAATACACACTTTTTCATCTATTGTAATATTAGGGCTAAACAGTATCTGCATTTCTAACAAATGCCCAACTGTGACCATTTTGAATGATCTGGTTGGTTCTAAACATGCTTTGAAAGGTATATCCAAAAAGAATTGAGATCCGCTTATACTGGGCTAAATCCAAATTGTTGCCACCTTCAAGTTTCAGTGGGCAAGGTAGGATTCATAGAACTTTGTTAAAATATATACTTTTGAGTCATATTTGTTACAAAGGATTCTAAAGTACATTATGTTTAAACTGGTCGATAAGTTCTACTTTTAGAGGAATCAAAACATTAGAACGACTGTTTCATGTAGGCAATAAATATAGGTGAATAACTAAGACAACCAGACCTTATTCGTACCCAAATCAAACAAAATGCTTGGATGACTGAAGGTCATTGAAATCGCATGTACCAGTAGCAACATTGTGTGATATTATGTTACATAATAATTTTAAAAGTTTACTCTTATTTCCATTAAAAGTCTAGCTAAAATTTATCAGCACTAACAGCGATAAAAATCTCGTAGAAAACCTGCCAGTCGCTCTGTTGAAAACAAAAGTGGTTACATTTTCTTAAAAATACAACTTTTCGTAATAAATGGGCATGTACATGCTCATTAACAGAATTATCACTAAATCACTAGACGCCACATCTGCAACATCGGCATAATATTATCCATAGGATGGAATGTCTTCTTTTAAAACCTGAATAATTTTCCTTTATAATACCGGCGATCTCTAAAGAGTATGTAGGTTTTGCATTTAATTAAATATACACTATTTTTTAAAACAGGTCGATAGCGTATTAGGTCTGTAGTTTGATGGAAGGCTTTTACAACCATTTTATATATTGGTTATATAAATCCTATGACTCAATACTCTGGAAAAATGCCATGGTAACAAATAAAATTAGATTTAAAAAATCGAGTTTATAAATGCAGCAAAATGGTATATACCCCCAATTTTATTTTGTAGATCTGTTTGTTATATCGTTTTCAGCCAGTTATGTTGCATTGAAATCTAAGTTTTGATTTTAATTACAAGCCTGGCACGTTTCCTTTAGAAGTATTTTTAAAATACCTTATTGCCTACATCGATGGGTATTTTTCTTTTCCCTAATACACCTAATTACTTGCCAATATTATCTTGGATCCGACTCAAAATCTATCCTATTTCATCACCAATTTTATCTTTGTGTTTGCAATGAATCTTAGCAAATGTGTCGTTTATTTAGCCGGTTTGCGTTCTTTAATTAAGTTTATGACTCACTCACTTTTCGACTCATTTGGAAATCGATCAATGAAAACCTTCGTGCTAAGTGATATTTACATCTAGCACTGTTACATGCTATACCGAACCTTAGGTATTGCATACTTCTAACTAAACTGGGAGAACTAGGTTTAACCAGGCAAGAAATCGGAGAATAGAAATCAGTAAAAAGAAAAATAAATGTCGCGGGTTGGACTTAAGGGTATAACAGTCTTTTGCGTCCGATTTGTTTGGTCATGGCGCACAGTAAATGCAGGGCAAAAATATTGACAGCTCATGAGCAGTAGCGTACTAACGGGGGGGGGGGGGCAAACCGGGCGATTGGCCTGGGCGCCTTCATCGTCGCCCTGGCGCCATTTACCCTTAGTACGCCACTTGTCTTGAGTTTTAAATGACATTCTATATGTGGTTTATGTTGGAAACTTTGATTGCTAACATAAAGATGAAGTTCTACTTTGTCTCAGAATGACGACGAAATAGTCCCAAAAGGAATGACCAGAAGTGACCAGCTTAAGGACAGCATAGCCTGTATTCTTTTATTGACATCATTAGGTAGTTATAATATCACCATAACGACAGAAAATAAAAACGAGTGGCGTATTATGTGGCAAAAGCATACGTATGAATGTTGCCACACGGTTATTCAAATGTGGTATGCAAAATTGGCCGAAATAATGTACGAATGTATGTATAGGGGTATGTATTAGTGGTTTAATGGTACAAAGCACAATGATGGCTACATAGTGCCAATCAAAACTAAAACTCGATCAATAGTGGCTAACGTGTTGAAACGTTGACCAGTTATTAAGCTTAATACGAGATAATCTGGATCAAAAAATAACTGGCTAAGTTCCATAGAACATTGACCTGCTGAATCATCGTTATAGGACACAAAAGCTGTTAAAGTCAATGACTCTTCTCTAAAGAGTAGCAAAGTTTATATAAAACTATTTAGGCTCAATGTTTGGACAATTTTGTGAGATTTTTCCGACAGGTTCTGTTTATTTTTAGTTTCTGCATTGGAGACTTTAATGTATATATGCCTTAGAAGTAATGATTTCTATTGTAGAAGTAATGATTTCTATTGTAGAAGTAATGATTTCTATTGTTTTGCAATATCTAACAGAAACGCACTGGTTTATTTTTTAAATTCTGTCACTGTTTGTTTACCTCATTTGTTGATACGATCCTAAAAGTTCCGCAAAAATAGCCCGTGATAAAATGCCGGCATACAGTAGAATGTAAAACCAACTAGAGTCCGTGAACATGATAAATGTTTTGATACCTCCCAATCTGTTTAATCACCGTTTACTAGATTTATCAGCAAAAGCAACTTGCAGGACTATTACACCCCAGGCAAGCAATTGCAATTATTTCTCTGTTCCGTCACAAATAACATCGTATAGGACTAAAAGGGAAACTTTTGCCAGGATTTTTGAAGACAGCTTTAAATGACTATCATTATTTGATTCCTAGGTGCGGCGACTGACATATTTGGATTTTTATTACAATCATGTGAATTAAAAAAGGAGAACGTCTATAGTAGGACGGTTAATTATAGGCACATGCTACATCAAAATTCTGTATTCGTCTGCATTCTTTTGTATTTTCGCTAGAATCGCAGCTGAGATTAAGGGTTTTACATATGTGTGTATGTTTTCATTCAACTTTAAAAATATCCTTCTAATACTAGTCTAACCCCTCCCCATGTTTGTTCCACCCACGCCGTAACCGAGACCTTCCTGAATCATTTCAAAGTGGTTTTAATGCAGTGCAACATAGACCAATACGCAGCATCGTAGTTGTCTCAGCTTCCTCTGCTGTAGTTTTTGTCTGAATTTCACGCTTGCCAACCTCATTTGACATTTGTAAAAGAAAAGTGATTTCCTTTTTAGTACTGATGGAGCAATATCGTCCAACCATGAAGGTGTTTCGTGTAAAGAAGCTTATTTTTTTTTAGGATGGCCAAAGATTTGGTGGCAGTTGTCTTGGTAGAGAGGAAAAGAAGTGGATGCAGTTTGTACAGCAACAGCAGGAGCAGCAACGAAACCAGTGACACCATCAGCAAAAGTGGCAACAACAACAGAAGGAGCATCCTACTTCGTTAGCGCCCCTGATCCCTAGGAATGAAGACTCTGAGAACCAGTCTGTACTTGCGATTCCTGGTGTCTGAATCGATGGAGAGAGAGGTGCGTCGCTTCTAGTGCATGGAAGGTGTCCACACTGACTGAAGGAGATGGGACTAATGAAATGAGTCCCCTCAGGACCATCCCAACTGGCTTGTCAGGGCCCCTCAAGGATTCTAGAAACACAATACTAATAATTTATTGCCACGCATTCTATATTTCTGTTTTGTCTTTGCCTTTGGAATGTTTATGTCTTCTGTCTTTGTGTGTATTTCAAAACAAAAGGTAAATACACCCTCTTCTTCCCTTGGTCAAGTGTCGTTGCATAGGGGTATGTGTTTATCTGGACATGTGTTAGTGATCGTATCCTATTCTTTATCCTTATCTTTGTGTATGTGTGATTGTGTGTTTGTGAAAAACCAGACAAAATGGACCCTACCCCACACTCCCTTGGTGTTTTTTGTGAGGGTATGTATAATTGCAAACGTGTGTATATTTGAACAAAAATAAACGTAATAATAACGCCTTCCTTTGGTATGTGTCATGATAGGTTGGATTGCAGATTTGTCTGCAAGTGATTGTCTCAATACTTAAATAATTATTCTTCCCAGCATAAGTAATTGTCCTTAATTAGTTAGGTGTTTGCTTGTTTATCAGGAGGTTCTCAAAATATTCCCTACCGTTACACCTTTTTGCATGTTCGATCGTTATATATGAATAGGTACATTTTGTCGGTTTGTCTCTATCTCCATAACTCTCAGGTTATATTCCCATAGGTGGTCATAGTGACTTATAATGCAAAATTGCCTTAGTGGGTTAAATCCCCATAGTCATGTTAAATCCTAATAAGAGTCAAAATTGGCCCCAATGTTAAATTCCGGCTGAGCATCATAGTTACCCATTACGTTAACTTTTAACGTTTTGGGTAACAATAGCCTTCTACCGGTGGTTATACTGACCTCTAATTTTAAATTCCCAATTTGGATATATCCCCATCTCCTCCACCTCTTAATTACTGACATACGGCCAATCATATTCAGATAATTTTATTCAGCGGAGTTATATAATGTCACCAATTTATTCTAACAGGTTAGATAGTTATAATTCGTTTTAAACAGGAATCAACCCAGGTCGCAATCACAGCAACAATCGTCAAGCTCTGGCGCCCCATCCCACCGGGAAATGCGCTACTTTGCCTTAAGCATATTTCATTGCATATATTAGAAAAGCAAAATGGTTATACACAAGTTCTTGCAACTTGGAATATCCTTTCCTGCAGCTAATACAAACACATAAGATTTCGTGCATAATTTAAATCACCTCTAATCGTCGAAAATGTTCTGTTGGTTTCTGTGATATCCATCAACCGAGAATACGATCAAAAACATCTGGTTCTCGTCCTCATTTCCTGTTTTCTTATGTTACAGTTTCATATGGAACCTCAACATAACACAAACGTTAGATATAATCTGGCACATGACGGGTACATTCGGTCACGTGACGGGTATATTAGGTCGCATGACAGGTACATTCGGTCTGTTATTTTTATCAAAAGCACTCAAAATACAGCCAGTCTGAACATTAAAGTGAAATTACAAAAGAATGTCCAAATTGATAAATTAGAAAGCATCAAATTAACACTATTGAATTTTACACGGAAGAGAAAGATTTAAGCAGGGAGGTACATTTATATTGTTGCATAAGATTCTACTTTAATTTCGACTTCATTATCGCCAGTTGGCGATATTAAAGTTAACTGTAAACCAAATTAAAAGTACAAAATTTTATTTTTGTAACAGAAGGTACTATGAATGGAAGGGTACCAGGAACGCCCACCGGGACCAGCCAGGTTTTTCATTCCCGGTAAAAGCCGACCGCCGGTTAGTTCTCCGCGAGTACCAGGCAAAATTTCCCTACGTGTTCATTCCTAGAAGGCACGCATTATGCAAAAAGAAAGGATATAATTAGCGCTGCATCGAAACTAACGAAGAGACCGAATTTACCTGAATTGATATGTAACCCTTGGTAGAATCGGTCATTACAATTTATACGTGTTTTCAAGCATCACACAGTTGATAGAAATAATACAAAATAAATAAACCTCTCCTAACGAACCCCCAAAAGTATTAAAATAATAAATATTGGAAAAATAACTGGAGCATTAAGTGTTACCAAGCTACAACTCCAGGACATTGGAACTGTCAGGATCATGAGGTGATTTACTCGTAACTAACAATGCGCAAGTTGCATTCTGAGCCGTAAGACCATGCAATGAAAAAGAGTGTAAGACTGTCGGACTGGTTTTATTTGTACGTGTTAGATCACCTAGATTTATTACATGTGACCTAAGTAACCCCGTTTGACTGAGATTAACTGCTTTTACCATACTTCGTTCTGGTTATCTAATGCTTACAGCTGACAGTTAAACAGTATTAAAACAATTCAAAATTTAGTATGTACTCTCCTGTTTCGAATTTTCATCTTATTCGGCCATTTATGCAACTGTGGAATCATTAATATAAAAAAGAATGTTGAATTTATACGGTGTTTTTTATGTAAGTTTTTAAAGACATGATTCTATCCCAATCTCGCGCTCATATAGTTTTGAAACTACTGAGAATGAAAATTGCAAGAATAAGAAATTATTATTTGCTTTCATGTGTGGCCCGTGGATGATGAGATGCCAGTTCGTTGATACTGTAATTAGACGATGTATTGTCTGTGACCCTAACTAATATTGGGAAATCCTGACAAATTCGTAAAGAGTATCAATATTTTAAAAAAGAATTTGGAAATAATTCAATTCAAATATTTACCCGAATTAGGCATCTTCTTCATTTATTGCATTGGCCTCGAGGAACAATGGTATCGATAGAAGTAAGTTGCAACAAAGAGAGCGAATGCAACATTTATGATCTGCATCAAAAAGCAGCGCTGTAAACGAGGCACCACATGAAATACGCCATAAACTATAGGTTAATTTTACTGCTATCAGTCGCATAGGGAGATTTCAGTTATAAAAATGAGATATCAACTATGAGGGAATTATTTAATGAATCGTCTTTTCTGTTCGCTGCAGGGAATTAAGTATATCTATTTTTTCAGGTTCCCTTTCTTTTAATTAGCTTTTATGTATCGGAAGATTAATTTGGGATGTATATTATGTTTTGCAATATTTGAGGTATGTGAAGAAAACGATTACTAGCCATTATCGTTTGTCCTGTCTGGCTTGATTTTGGTTCTTTTATAGCACAACAACACATTGCAGGTTATGACATACTGAAGCATGTCCGGACCTCTAAGTCTAGTAGTATGTGCGCCAGACTGGGAGAAAGACGAACTGAGTTCCATTACCTACGTTCAGAACTCTACTTTGTGGGAAAAAAATCATGAGTTTCATACAAGAAAAAGAATAACGAACATATCAAAGGAATTCAAAACACACAAGAGCTTGTTTGTTTTTAATTTTGTAATCATATCATTATATATGTTTTTTAAGTGTTGTCAAATGTTGTAAAGCGCTTAGAGCTTCTAAAGCCCTCATTATTATTATTATTAAGAGCTTATTATTTACTTTCACTTCTATATTGCCATCGCCATAACCATATTTTCTTTTCTATTCTAAATGAGGATTATTTCTTCAATAAGTATCAGTAAGTCCAGTGGAAAGTTTCCTTTTTATAACTTTGTCTTATTTTGAATACTCTTTACTTACAAATTTATCAGGAAATTTAAGATAAATACCATGCAGCATCTAATTTATTCCACACTAAGACAAAATTAAAAAGGATGGACTTTTGCGCAAACGGTCTGTATCTAATCGGATAAAAGTTGATAAAAGCAATTCAGGTCCTCTGCCATTCTTTAGAGGCACAGCTAGTTGTTGATTACGAGCAGATGATAATTTTTCAGACTCATTCCATTGATTAGGTAGTAAAGGCATTTCCGTCCTTCTAGTACATTTTATTCCTTCTGCAATAGTTCCTTGCCACAGCTAGATTGTGACCTTCCGACATAGGGACTATGTTACTCTTTCTGCTTTTTCTTGCCGGTAGAAAGCTTTCTTTATGGAATCATTTTGAGAGAAAGGGACTTATCAAAAACATCATACCAGACTTAAACAAGATATGAATTGCGCACTTATGTTTAAGTTTGTTACCGCGTTAAGAAGAGTTACTGTGATAACACGTGGGCTGGCGACGAGAATGTTTTCAATTAAGCATGCTAGTGAACGGAAAATATCTTGCTGATGGTATTCCATACATTCATATATCTGTTTAGTCATGCGATAGACACCTGTGAAAATTCGTTGAGGAAGAATGACTGGATCAAAGACAAAATGCGCAGACTGATTTATTATTCTAAAGACACAGGTGACGATTCGATCTTTCAGTAAGTAAACTTGATTAAAGGCAAAACATTAAAAAAATAAGAACGAAGGGAAATGTAATAAGTATGTAGCTTTTGGGGGCTCATCGGGGAAATTCTTAGGAATTAGCACAACGCTCACTAACGGCCGTTGATCTCCGTTTAAACAGCGCACCTGAAACTATGTGTTTGCATTCGCAAACTATTTGTTTGCATTATAGTTGCATGCATATATGCATGCAAATTTATATATGGAAATGACTAGTAAGTTCAGCCTGCTATAAAATATTTGTAAATTAGTCATGCAAAAAAATTGAAGACTTAACGAAGAAATTAGGTTTTTGATGAGAATTTAAACTCCTTCAATAATGATGTTGATGTGACATCAAGCTAACAGGAACTCTGCAGGTCTTCAGTAATCAGAGATTTAATCTGACATCAGCCCTACCATATATCATGTTAATGGTGTAAATGATTAGAACAATAATCACGAAAAATACTACTGCATTATTAAAATAGATTTGAAATCCATGTCTATGCTGTTTTATCAAATTGTGTTGTATGCATAAAGTTACTGGTTTTGTTCTCATATGGTTTAAGATACAAGATTTATTGTCTTTGATCAGGTTACATTATTTCCTGTCTGCCAATTCCCAGAGGTCCGTCCGATAATTGTGCCAGGTGAATTGGTCAGGACGAGGTGAATTCGTTACAGTATAGAAAAATAAATGCTAAGAGTGAGATGTTGCAGAAACAGCGTTTGTACTTGCTGAAACATTTGTTATCAGCTGAAACCATGCAGTTATCGGTTAGTATGGAAGCGGGAAGATTCAATTTTCCAAACCGTGGATGGGCGTGTGTTACTTTTTTGCTAGTTAAATAAACCTAAAATCCCAATTGGCTAAGTAACAATAAGAGAGGTGTTTCTATGCAGAGTTTCGGGTTTTATAAACGCCGTAAATTTAGTCAGTTTTAGTTGTGCTTGAGGCGAAGGTTTTGGGTCCGGGGGCAGGGTGTACTTCCTCATAACGATTGTCCAAGGGATGTATATTGGAAGTCTTGAGAAATGATTCTGTAAAGGGGCAGGGGAGATAATGTTCTATCCAAGTTGATAGAACGTAACAAAATATTTAGGTTGCATATTTGTCTATTTTCATAAGGGATAGCTACACACAACGCAACGCAACAGGAGACGTAGAAGTAATACGACCCATATTGCAGTTAATGACCTGTCAGAGACTGGATGAGAGAGAGAGAGAGAGAGAGAGAGAGAGAGAGAGAGAGAGAGAGAGGGGGGGGAGAAAGGTCATTGTATGCAGCAGCAAGAGAGTCAGAGGTATAAATCGACCCAGCTTACTACAAGTGTTAAATCTGGAGTGACCTTCATCAGGTTATGCAAGCATGCTGGATAACTGAATTCAAACTCTCACTCGATTTTATGATGAAATTTGTCATTTCCGTGTAAACTGCTAATTGCATTTTTTTAAATAACTTTTGGTAACTATTTTTCTAATAGAAGTGTATCCTTCAGTTGTCTTGTACATTCTTTATTGTTTATCTAATTGATTAAGTTATATATTTTGTATACGGTGGATCGTGTTGTTCTATTCTGTACCTCTTTTCAGTTCACCTTTTATAACATCCATTAATTTCATATTTTTATTATCCACTCTATCCGACCAAAAATACCGAGGTCGATCATCCTTTAGATAACAATAACCACTACCTCCTCTACAGCACTTTCCCTCTTTCAAGTACCAATTTGCCACTTTTCATTTCATATCTTTTTGAAAAACACTTTGCACCATCTACCACATCTAAACATGTCTCGGCTATTGGTTATGTGCACAAATTGAACAATATCCCTTGTCCAAATAATTACTTTCTTTTTCAAAATTTCTGCAAAAGCTTCATAAACATTTACCGCACACAGATGCCAGTCTACCAGTTGAAAAATGTATGCTACAAAAGCTCGTTCTAGTCCTGCTTAGATTCACTCACAATACCATCCATGCTGCCATCTTCAAGTCCATGTTTCTCCTTGCGTTTCATTCATTCGTGTGGATAGTGGAAATGATAGTTAGACAACCTGATTGCAGAAACCCAAACATACTTCAGTTCTCTGTGGTTCGGATCAGAGAGGATGGTTTAATTGTCGAGTTTACACATTACAAACACCCCAAGTGTACCCTTTTCGCCTAAGTGTCACGCACCAAAAAGTACAAGACCAGTACCCTGTCCATGCGCTGCGTCAATATTTAGAACTGCAGGGTTGTCATTTGGGAGCACTCTTCCTTACCTCTTGTTGGGGGGGGGGGGTGTGTCATAACCAGGCACGAGTTCAATCAAGTATTGCGCACATCGCTCCTGCTTTGCGGTTTTAATCCTCAATTATTCACGACTCATAGTTTTAGGATTGCGGCAGCAATGGAGGGTTCTAAACAGGGTCAATCAGACAGTCATATTCGGGTCTTAGGTAGGTGGCAGTCAGATGCCTTCAAGAAACATATCCGCCTGAACAATATAATTTCCAGTTTGTAATTCAGTGCTGACTTCTGTAGTTTTACACATCGCCATAATGCTTAGGTACTGCCTAGTTCTGCTTTCCCATTTTTCTTCTTCCAGGTCATTTCACGTTGAATTAATGGCTTTCTGCACGAAATATATCCGTATGATCAGATATGGGCTTCCACGGGCAGATCATATTTCTTGTCATCACGTCATCGGATGCTTTATTCATCATGCAAATCATATTTTACTGTTTTCCTCAAAAGAAAAATAAGGAAGTTATTTGACACAGTCAATGACGTCAGCTTCAGTGTGTTCTTTATTCTCCGTTGAATATTCTGCGCTTTCCGGTGCAATTTCGGTCGATAATTCGCAACAATTACATAATTGAAAGAAAGGATCCTAAAATATTGGCTGTTTATGAGGTAAAGGTGTCGAATTATTCAAAGTCATTATAGCATATGGTTTTGATCAATAAACGGTAGTGTTCTTTACTCGTCTATGCATTAGAATAATTATCGTCTGAAGGACTTACAGTACAAATTATATGGAAAATGGGAACCAGTCTAGAAATGGGTATACATAAAATAGAGTGCATATATAATAGGAGGGCCATGATTGGTCGACAATGAAACGGAAGATTTTATCAAAAACAAATCTTTTGAAAGCTTTACCTATTTGTAACTAAAACAATTAGAGACAATGTTTTATTGTTGGAATTTCAGTCCTATAACAGGCTCGACTTCAGAACACTCATTATTATATGTTCATTTTTATCTGCATTAACTTTACATTGTCAGAATTGTGCATTATATTTCCATACTACACGGCTTCTTACCGCACAATATTTGTGTCTAAAATAGCATGGCATATTAGCAACTACTGTGTAAACAAACAATGTACGATCATGTAGTACACATTTAGCTTTTTCCTGCATAGAACCAATGACTTCATGGCTTTGGCCATCTGTAATGAGGTCGATGCCACAGGCAGTGGATGTACATCTTCTCAGGAGCGCGGGTGAAATGGGAGCGGACGGTATTTCTTGCTCTAAACGCCCAAGGAGGGTCGAAAGTTGCTCTCATCGAAATACTAGTTCCGCTGCAAAGGCAATCCTTTACTTGATGGTGAGGAGTTACGGATTCAATTACCTCTTATTCGAAGTTTCCCCAGTAACAGAGAAACATTGGGATGCATGGTCCTCCCTCCCTGGAGAGAGAACGGGACGAAGATTTCCTTCTTGACCTCATCGATGCGCACGAATTTGATACAGAACCCCTTTCATTCGGATACACCGCCTCCTTCCACCCATCGGTCAGGGCGGCTAAAGAGGAGCAGAACTGCTCTTTCAATAAATCGTTACACGAGGTTTAAAGTCTTTTGCCCAGTGACATGTGTCCTAAACCTTCGGGTTCTTTTTGCTTCCTAACGATTAAGGAGCTTTCCCACGGGTTTAGCAAAGGTCAAGACTCTACTAGACGACGTAAATGGTGGTCTGTTCGCCCACCCGGTCAGCTTGCGCCCTGGTCGCTGCATCAAGCTCTAAGGTAATACCCCTTCCTGGCCACAAAAAAAACAAACCAATTTGGATGCTCAAGTTGCTCAGATGCGTATTTTCTTACGAGGACGTGGGGTCACCTTCTATTGAAAAGATTGGAATTCTTAGAACAAAATTATAGGTCACAAGAAAACGAAGCCTCGCATGCCGACATCGTTTCAGCATTCTCCTTCAGTCTGCTGAAAGAGGAATCTCTTTATCGTTTGCCAGCGGTGCGTCTCTGTTTCCGTGAGGTGGTTCTCCGGACATATCCAAGGTCTTACTAAAGTACAGAAAGAAACTTCTGTGGGCTGCTCTCCTGAATGAGCAGGATCTATTTGAGGGCTCATCCCAACAGTGTCTTCAGAAGATTTCAGAGTCCAACAACACCGTTCCCTCATATGCACTCCTTATTCATCGAAACCGGCCAAGAAGGGCAATCATTCTGACCAACCACATAATCCGTAGGATGAATCCTTTAAAGCCAAGTACGAGTCCCTTTTCAGAGCTCTACCTTGGCAGTCGGATCCTGAAAAGATGCGTTGCAAAGGCCAAGGTAGGAAGTTAGGAGGGTCTCCCCCCCCCCTTTTCCTAAGGACACGTATGGTTAGAAATTGGGACTAGCTCCATTTTATGTACAGTGTTTCTCTTCCTTTGATTATTGTATGAGCAAGGCAAAACCTCTTTTCAGAGGCTTGGTCTGCGTAACGGTCAATGGTTGGGTAATTTCTATCATATACTGTGGCTCATTATTCAGTTTTGGGATCTTCGTCCTCTGATAAGGTCACCATGTTCTTCCACCATTTGAAGTTGGTGCGACTAAAGAAGAGATTCAGTGCTTTCTTTAAAAGGATGGAGTAGAGAGGGTGTTAAAATATCAACCTGCGGCCTTCTAAGGTAAGCTTTAAAGGGGGAATGTTTCGTCTAATTATCGACCTTACCTACCTAAATAGGTTTTCGCAGGAGGAACATTTCAAGGTATAGACCACAGCCTCAGTCCGGAATGCCAAAAGACCTGCCACCTGGGCGGAATCCATTAATCTTTAGGATGCGTACCTTCACATACCTATTTTTCCTGCAAACAGAAAGTAGCTTTGGTTTTGCCAGGATGGGGAGTCTACCAATTTCAAGTTCCGTCGTTCGGGCTATGTTAAGCACCCAGCGTTTTTAACAGGGTCATGGGTAAGTTGCATCACATTTAAGGTTACTTGCTTTCCCAATCCTCTAATATTTCGATGATTATTTCATCAACAATGGCCGTCTCTGGTCCTTCCGACTAGATATTTCTTGATGTTGGTCCATAGTGACCAGACGGGGAGACCATAGTGACCAACCTAGAGATATTGGAGCTCACTCTATCTCAAGATTTTGCCAATGTTGGTATGCATTTCTCCACAGACATAGCATTAGTCAGTGTCACTTAGGACAGAGTGAACATTATGCTGCCCCGTTGGAACCACCGAGAGCAAATACGACAATGTCGGCACGTCTTTATCTTTCTCTGCTGAGGACATTGAATTCCCCAGTTTCATTATGAGGACTGTAAATGTTTCTCTCATATGCCTCATTTGTTCTTCATGTAACTGCAGAGGGACCCTCTGAATGCTCGAATTTCTCTAGATTGATAATTTCAGCCATCAACTGAATTGACGCACACGCTGAAGTCGGTTTCTGGCCGGAATTCCCTTGCAAACCCCATAAACCTTAATATGTATCTGTTCGTAGAGCGTCTCATCCGATAATATCTCGATCGTAGCGACCTCAGGAGATAGCAGGCACACATGCACCTTCTCTCGGCTTCGAGGTTTGAAAGAACCTTCACTGAACAACCTCCGAAATGAATTACCCTCCAAGTTCGCACATTCCAAGCAAAAATAATATATTGGTGAACAGTTTGTCAAGAAAAGGGAAGATATTCTTCAAAAAATGGTCTCTCCACCATTGCGTGCTGGACACACTATTCCAAATCTTGGAGACTCCATTAGTAGACTGTTTGCGACAAAGCTTAACATCAAGCTCCCTTTTTACGTTTCCTCAATCCGTGACCATAGGCACTGGACAGCTCACGAGTTCAGCTTGAAGTGGGATCTTCTGTTCACTTACGCCTTTCATCCATTCAGGATGATCATACAGGTTCTTTGCAAAGTAATGATCACCACTGTTCAGCTCATTTTAATAGCCCATCTTTGGCCCCAGCGATCGTTGTTCAACGATCTTCTCGTTCTGTCGGATGACCATACCAGGATAGGTCTCCTGCCACGGAAGAGAGGCTCTTAGTTACGCAACATCAAACAGAATCATCACCTTTACGCTTGGCTCATCTCCAGCGATCTCTTCGCAAATATAGTTTTGAACAAGGTTGTCAAGTGCATCATTAAGTCTAGGAGAAGAACTACGTCTGAGGTCTATGATGCCAAATGGATGCTTGTTTGTGACCGTTTTCTAGTTCTCTTTATTGTCCTCGAGACCAAGGAGTTAGCTTTATGCCCTGTCCATAGAGCAAGGCTGAATACGGTTTTATGGGAATTATGAATCAATTTCTTTCAATTTCTCTCCTTAGCCAAGCAGGTTATTTATGGAAAAAAAAAACAACCAAGCGCCATCGGTTGCTCCTCTCTCTACTGAGATCCCCAGTCTCAGTCGTATCTGTGCAAGGGATGATCAAGATAACCATTTTTATGTCCAGTCAGAGCTTTCTGGTTTTCCTTAGCAGTATCTAAGGTATAGGAAGCGTCTTTTCCTACCCTTTAGGCATTCACCAGATATTTAAGCTTTCACTACTTCAAGGTGGATTACTGTAACTATTAAGGGAGCTTATAAGTCCCTTATCAAAAGGGACCTTTCATTCATGAACATTTAGCCCGTGAGATTTGAGCCATTGCTATCCAATGGATTTATCAAACTTATTTTTCGTCTCTGGAGGATGCGTTCCTTTAAGCCGAAAAAAAATTCAACCGCGATAGATCTCGAAAGAAAATATATAAAGAAAACTTAATGGATGCAGAATAAAATGACAGAATTATCATTTGCAAAACAGTATGATTTAATATGTCATCACCAGCGCTCAAATATACAAATAGTCTGGTATTTTAAGAAAAAAGTTATTGTTGTGTAGAACACTTATCATACGACACCTTTTCTTCAATAAATATCACGTTTAATGTACAAAATTGTCTTGATTAATTATAATACACTTTGCTACATATTTTCAGTGTCAAGAGTAATAATAGGTATAATGGGAATTTAACATTAGCCTGTATGGTTAACATCAGTCAATAGCTTTCACATTATAAGACTGTCTGGGGACAGAGGGTCTCACCTGACCTGTTGTTGTTGTTGTTGTTGTTGTGGGGCTTAACGCCATTTTTCAGCACACGATAGGCTATACATGGCGGCCAGTATTAATGGTGGAGGAAGAAACCGGGAAATCCCGGAAAGAACCACCGACCCACGAGAAGCTACTGGCAAGCTTTCTCACATATCCACATTCGCCGAATCTTAGACTCGAACCCACGCAGACAGAGGTGAGATGGCAGTGATCCGTAACGGAGAGCGCTTTAGACCACTCGGCCATTCGGGGCCCCCTCACCTGACCTGTGTTAATTCACATTGTCCCCAGAGTGCTATTATTAAGTAAATTGTTAATATATGTAGCCATAATTGTTATCGCGTTAAGAAGAGAAACTGTGATAACACGTGGGCTGGCGACGAGAATGTTTTCAATTAAGCATGCTAGTGAACGGAAAATATCTTGCTGATGGTATTCCATACATTCATATATCTGTTTAGTCATGCGATAGACACCTGTGAAAATTCGTTGAAGAAGAATGACTAGATCAAAGACAAAATGCGCAGACTGATTTATTATTCTAAAGACACAGGTGACGATTCGATCTTTCAGTAAGTAAACTTGATTAAGGGCAAAACATTAAAAAAATAAGAACGAAAGGAAATGTAATAAGTATGTAGCTTTTGGGGGCTCATCGGGGAAATTCTTAGAAATTAGCACAATGCTCACTAACGCCCGTTGACCTCCGTTTAAACAGCGCACCTGAAACTATGTGTTTGCATTCGCAAACTATTTGTTTGCATTATAGTTGCATGCATATATGCATGCAAATTTATATATGGAAATGACTAGTAAGTTCAGCCTGCTACAAAATATTTGTAAATTAGTCATGCAAAAAAATTGAAGACTTAACGAAGAAATTAGATTTTTGATGAGGATTATTAAAACAGATTTGAAATCCATGGCTATGCTGTTTTATCAAATTGTGTTGTATGCATAAAGTTACTGGTTTTGTTCTCATATGGTTTAAGATACAAGATTTATTGTCTTTGATCAGGTTAGATTATTTCCTGTCTGCCAATTCCCAGAGGTCCGTCCGATAATTGTGCCAGGTGAATTGGTCAGGACGAGGTGAATTCGTTACAGTATAGAAAAATAAATGCTAAGAGTGAGATGTTGCAGAAACAGCGTTTGTACTTGCTGAAACATTTGTTATCAGCTGAAACCATGCAGTTATCGGTTAGTATGGAAGCGGGAAGATTCAATTTTCCAAACCGTGGATGGGCGTGTGTTAATTTTTGCTAGTTAAATAAACCTAAAATCCCAATTGGCTAAGTAACAATAAGAGAGGTGTTTCTATGCAGAGTTTCGGGTTTTATAAACGCCATAAATTTAGTCAGTCTAAGTTGTGCTTGAGGCGAAGGTTTTGGGTCCGGGGGCAGGGTGTACTTCCTCATAACGATTGTCCAAGGGATGTATATTGGAAGTCTTGAGAAATGATTCTGTAAAGGGGCAGAGGAGATAATGTTCTATCCAAGTTGATAGGACGTAACAAAATATTTAGGTTGCATATTTGTCTATTTTCATAAGGGATAGCTACACACAACGCAACGCAACAGGAGACGTAGAAGTAATACGACCCATATTGCAGTTAATGACCTGTCAGAGACTGGATGAGAGAGAGAGAGAGAGAGAGAGAGAGAGAGAGAGAGAGAGAGAGAGAGAGAGAGAGAGAGAGAGAGAGAGAGGGAGGGAGGGAGAGAAAGGTCATTGTATGCAGCAGCAAGAGAGTCAGAGGTATAAATCGACCCAGTTTACTACAAGTGTTAAATCTGGAATGACCTTCATCAGGTTATGCAGGAATGCTGGATAACTGAATTCAAACTCTCACTCGATTTTATGATGAAATTTGTCATTTCCGTGTAAACTGCTAATTGCATTTTTTTAAATAACTTTTGGTAACTATTTTTCTAATAGAAGTGTATCCTTCAATTGTCTTGTACTTTCTTTATTGTTTACCTAATTAATTAAATTATATATTTTGTATACCGTGGATCGTTTTGTTCTATTCTGTACCTCTTCTCGGTTCACCTTTTATAACATCCATTAATTTCATATTTTTATTATCCACTCTATCCGACCAAAAACACTGAGGTCGATCATCCTTTAGATAACAATAACCACTACCACCTCGTAACATCCACATATTCAAAAATCCAAGTTTTAGTCAATAGTTACATCGCACTTTAGAAACAAAAACAAATACCCTCGCAAGGTAAATATTGGTTGCTGCACACAGCAGAGTTATGGGCAATCCGATAATGTTTCAAAATATAACTTTACTGAACTTTTACACCATTAAGTTGAAGGAACCTTTTATCCATTAAAAATATTTTCAATGTCAAAAACTTGATATTTTTACATGAAAAAAAATTATTTTTTCATGTCAAGCTGCAGAATGAACGAAATTTAAACAAAGAAAATATATTTGTGCCAGCTGCAACTGAGTTTTCGTACATTTTAGATCTTTTGTCACATGTATATAGTCAACAGTCTAAAATTTGGCCTTAACCTTACTATCTGTTTACTACATTGACACAATTTTAGTATTGACAAAGTCTGAGAAGTCATATTACTTGATAAAATTGTTTTATGATGATGATATTGAACATAAAAAGGTGGTAATGAAAATCACTATATTTCCTAAAGTAATATTTGAAAATGATATTTACATTTCATTACATGACATGAAATAAGAATTGAATGACAAACAGCAATAATAAACAGATTTTATAGGCAAAAAGTAGAATTCGTCATAACATTTTTTCACCTTTTTCAAAATTTAGACCGTTTAATATTTATTATGGTCTCCTTCAGGTATAAAACGAACTTTGCAAACTAAGCAAGGATTGGTTTTCATCCTATGCGTAGATATTAAATCTTGCAACATGCGAAACATTTCCTACGATACAATAATATCTACGCATAGGATGAAAACCAAGCCTTGCTTAGGGTCGAGGCTAGTTTTCTTCGACGTATTCATGCCCCTATAGCTACAGATATCTTTTTCAGCAGAGCACGTTTAAAAATGATGTCTGAGCAATTTTTACCCGATCTGGCTCGTCGGGGAAATTGTTAACTTTCTTAAACTAAAGGGGAGGGGCGGCCTTTGACACATTGCAACAGCATTCATAAAAGTTTCAGCGAAGATTCTTCCCTCAGCATCCGCTGTTTAGGCGCCCAAAGGTTACTAAACATCGACATGGAGTTGTAATTAAAGATCGTGCGACCGCGCTTACTCTCTCTCTCTCTCTCTCTCTCTCTCTCTCTCTCTCTCTCTCTCTCTCTCTCTCTCTCTCTCTCTCTCTCAACCCAA
>JAECUM010033911.1:0-52122 GCA_016617855.1 Megalonaias nervosa
CTTGGAAGCATATGAATTAAAAATTAATAACAAAATCGTAAATAATTACTGTTTGGAAGTATACTGTTGTACATAATAATTTTAAGGTCTCCTATGTTCGTCCGATGAAATTTTGATCAGTGATATCTGTTCATGTAAACATGTAAATGCATGCTTAATATATCGGAAGATAATTATTTCAAATCTTTATTTTGTATTTCTTTATTACATATTACATTTTTTTTTGTATCCCCATCCCTCCTTCAACCCAATGAGAAAGTAAAGTGTCATTCCAGTGTCTGAAAGATCGAGACGATAAATCATTAATTTTGGGACAAGCCAACATTAAAGTGTAAATTTTCAAACATTAAAATAATGCAGCCTTGGGTTCAGTGCTTCCTATACAAGAATAAATAATATATATCAAAGCCCCAAAGTTAGGGGGTTCTCCACCTATATTCTTTAAAAGCTAATTTTTTCAATTTCAAATTCTTTTTTTTTTTTTTTTTTTTTTGTTTTGTTCAAGCTATCAACGGGACATACTTTTATGCAAACAAATACGTTGTAATTGCCATCAATTGTGTCTTTATTCAGCTTTGCCTATGTTTCGGGAAAGGAATACATCTAATTCCTCCATTTCGATGATATGGATATTGACTGTCAGAATTACAAGATTTCTTTTCACCGTTATCGATCGAGAAATCAACAAATCATTGCAAAATTTGTAAATACTTATCATAATCAATTCATTGTTGCTACAAGCAGATTATCGGAGGAAAATGGCGGACTTAAGCAATGCCTGGAGGTGTATCTAATTTGCGCTCGCTAATTGGTTAATTGATCCAGCGTGATTGACAAGTGGCGATAGGTCAATTGTTCCGGTTTGCTCTTATTCCGTGTGTATTCCAAACCATCATAACATCGTCTAATTCATCCTGAAATAAAAATAGGTACCGTATTTTGTTATGGCATGGTGATATTGGTACACAGAAAAACAATTCATTCCTTCAGGTAGACATTAATCATAAAGTTGGAAAGGAAAAGTCCTCTAAATTGAGCAAAGAAAAGCTGTTAAAAATTTTCAATGAAGAGGTTAAAATCAGAACGAGTAAATAGGTTAAAATTCCATAAGAATAAGACAACAGCGTGGAGTATGAATGTTTTTTCTTGCGTTTGAATATACACCAATTTGATATGAAGGTTTCTAAAATACATCCTCTAGAATGAAACCATTTACCTAATAGCCATATCTCTCATGTTGTAAAACTGTAAAGTGTGTAATTATGACTATTTAATTTGAATTCACTTTTATGTTTGTTATTTTTCGTTGGTTGATCCCGTTTTTGTACCGTGTTTTATATCTTGAGATTACACGTAATTTGTTTTCAAATCTGGTGAAATTTATTCAATACTTAAGCCAACATAAATTAAACAATTATATTTTGTTAAATCAGGTGATACTAACAACAAACATTGTTACATTATCACCACAGAAACATGCATTCTGTGTGTGATCTATATATGCTTGAAACAATTTTGAAATTAGTAACTTTGGCTTTTTCCCGGGTGTCACGTTGTGAAGACAGCCCTCATGTACACAATTTACCTGGGGTGGAGAATGTCGCCACGACATTGGTGACTGACCTTTGTTGCACTAGACTGCGGCTTGAATTGAGACTGGATGGAACCAAGGGACAGCTATCTTGAAAGGGACGAATTAACTGGCAAAACCAGAAGAGGTTGTTTATTCACACCCAAGCCTCAGCCTAGCCGTGGGAGATAGAAATCTGACATGCGCATGAGAAACTAGGCAGACTACAGTTCAAAGAGACCCCAGTATCAAATCAGGGCCGAGTTAGGGAAATATGGACGGGGCATCTGTCCAAAGCAGACCCTTATTCTACAGGTCATTTTACAATCACTTCAGTACTCGCCAGGATTTTGACCAACGCAGATGTCTAGTAAGTTAGGGAATGGATTCTAAAAGGCGTACTCCGAATGCACGGCATTCGTAAAAGGGAGAGCAGGAATTCGGACTTGAAAAGCTTCTTAAAGGTAAGAATTCTTCGCCCAAATTTGTTGAACATTACTAACTGAGAGTTGTAAGTTTATATGTAGTATGTAGAACTTGATTACTAGAATTATGTTGGTATATAGAAGTTACCTTTATTAGAGTTAATCTCACCAAGGTATTTGAGTTATTTACCCATCGTAACGTTCTGTAGAGAAATTAGTAGTATACAAGATTGAATTACATAGATTGTTAGTCTGTGATCGGAATTGTGTAATTTTCTGCTGTGTGCATCGCATTGAATTATTGCATTTATTAATGAGTTATGTTAGAACTTACACTTGCTTTAATTTTGAATTTGCATACATAGTTGTGAACTATACAGAGTTAGGCATGTTGGCCTTGCGAACATATCGTGAAGTATCTGCATATTTATATATTGAACACTGTGCGTACCTCTTATGATTTGTACAGTAAGGAATGCATCTGTTTGTTGTGATGTTGGTAGTTACTATATCGAGAATTAAAAATGTGTACTCATGTCACGGAAGTTGTTGATGTATGTATCAGGATTCCTTAATACCGTTGTTGTATTATTGCCATTATTTTATCGTACAAGCGTGTACGGAACATTTCGATGTGATAGAATAACGGAGGCAGAAGTTTGAAGGCAGACCGAAGAACGGAAGTGGAGGAAGTGGATGGGTGATGGACGTAGTCAAGGTACGGAAGGGGTACTGGAGTACCAGTCAAGGAAAAGGAAATAATACAGATGAGTAAAGTAGCAGGATCAGGTGGAAACATTCTCACGTTGCACGTCAGATGATGAAGCTGGCAGATTAAATAGGTCGACCTAGTGTAGAAATTGTGGAAATTTACTTGTGTTGTTTGAATATTTAGATCTGTTATTAAATTGTTATTCCTCACATTTTATTTTTTATATATTATCCACCTAGACCGTCGGCATTGCTTGCTGGGGGCTCAGAGCTATATATCCATCTACTTAAAAATTTTGAATTGTACATCCTCCTACGAGATTAGCAATGATACCCTAGGAGACAACGTTACACCGACTAAATTTGCTTATGAAAAAAATTTATTAAGTGTGATGGCGGAGTAGATTATACCTATAGGATATTTAAATATTCGTCTCGGAACTCTATATTTTAGGAAAAATGGAGGCACGTACATACATACATATGTACGTACGCACCTATCTACCTACCTACACATACATACATACATACATATACATACATCCATGCATGCATGCATGCATGCATACATACATACATACACAGAGATCTCGGAAACGCTTAATTACGCTTATTTGGACGCAACTTTTTTATTTGGGACGCAGAAAATCACCCACACAGGAGTCCTCCGTACGCACGTTTTTGTTGCAACAGGAAAGTTTCGCAGCAGAATAAATATATTCTAATCACTGAAAACTGAAGCAATGCTTTTATTTTAGTTTGTGCTGACTTCTTTGATCAAAGGTCGCCTGCTTGCTTTGATCAAGGTGCATGTGTTATTGAAGGCGCCGCTAAAGGTTCTCATTGAAGGACCAAACAAATACCCGTTTGTTATTGCTGCGGCAACATCAAATAATTGTAGAACATTGAGACAATTTTTTAAAAATTTTCTTGGTACTATCTACAGGCGTCTGCCTCTTTGATAGCACTCTGTGTTAAGACCTCACAGTAGTCACTTGTATATATTAAAGTTATTGATAGTTAGAACACGGCGTCTCATCTTATGTTTTAACGCAATAACACAACATGGTGTCAGATGTGAGGTCATAATTGGAATAGCACATGGATCGTAAATGGATATTTTGAAACAATAACTTTACAATCCACGGAAGATTTTGCACGAATTAAGAACCTTAAAAACGTTGAAAAGTCTGCATACGAACTTAATACATGTACCTTCGAAATGGATCCATCCGGCGTGCCAACCCCTACCATGGACTGGGACAATTCCAACCTTACCACGTCATGGGCTAAATTCCAACAACACTGTGAAATAATATTTAACGGACCGTCGAGTAGAAAAGTGATGCGGTCAAAGCCAATTACATGCTACTTTGGGTAGGCGACAAAGGTAGAGATATTTTCAACACATGGACTCTGACGGATGAAGAAAAAAAAGGACCCATCAACACTCTTTACAAAATTCAAACATCATGTGCAACCAAAATTAAATCCGGTCTTTTGCCAGATTCAAGTTTAACAATGAAATTCAAGGCTCCAGCACAATAGACCAATATGTGACTTCACTGAAACTCTTGGCCAAGGACTGTCTCTTCAAAGACGAAGACGACATGATTCGTGATAGAATTGTTTTCGGGGTATCATCATTAAGGATACGAGAAAAACTTATCAGCCATGGTGAAATGTTGACCTTGGAAAGGGCCATTAACATCAGTCAAAGCCATGAATATGCCCAGGAACAGCTCCAGACCATGTCTGCATCAGCCAGACCAGAAGTGCATGTGACAATTCAACGACAGGCTAAGACAAAAAAACTACAGCCGAAGAAGAAATGGACCACGTCTTCCAGACGCGACCTGTGGACACTGCGGATACAAATCACATTCAAGCCAGGACAAGTGCCCTGCAAAAGGAAAGACTTGCAATAAGTGTCATAAACTCAATCACTTTGAGAAAGTCTGTAGATCAGAAATGGTCAGTGTGATTAACAATGAATATCAAAACCAGGATTTATATATTTTGACAGTGTAAAAAGGGATAGAGTTGCCAATGGCCAGACGTATGCGGTGATAGAGGTAGGACCTAATTTAGCTTTCATTCATTTTAAATTGGATACTGGCTCTCAAGTTAACATCATACCCTCGCATATATTCAAAAAGCTAGGCATTAAGCACCCCCTTCAATCTACATTAAACACATTATCTGCATACGACGGCAAATTATTGAGTACGATGGGTACAGTCAATCTCACATGTAAACGCACTGAACGTACACATGAACTCGAGTTCTACATTGTTAAAACGAAAGCACCACCTATACTTGGTTTACAGTCTTGTATGGAGTTAGGCTTAGTTAAATTTACATACTCTGTTCAGACACAGATGTCAAATTTACAATGTAACAAGGCGGTTGTTCTCAAGGAATATGCCGAAGTCTTCAAAGGCATAGGTCTTTTCCCAGGGGAATGTACCATACACATCGACGCCAAGGCTATACCTGTAGTGCACCCTCCGCGGCAAGTACCTGTTGCACTTCAAGACAGACTCAAAACTGAACTTGATCGCATGGAAAATGAAAATATCATTGCCCCGGTTACATCGCCTACAGCATGGGTAAATTTTATGGTTGTCGTCGAAAAGCAATCGGGTAAACTAAGGGTATGTCTCGACCCACAAGATCTTAGCAGAGCAATTTTGCGTCACCATTACCCTATGCGCACATTTGATGATATCCTACCCCAATCAGCAGGTGCAAAATACTTCACCAAATTGGATGCACGGTCAGGATATTGGGCAATAAAACTGTCACGTGACTCTTCATACCTCACAACTTTCAACACCCCTTACCGCCGTTACCGTTTCTTGCGTCTCCCATTTGGTTTGAAATCATCTCAAGATGAATTCCAAAGGCAGATCGATGAGAGGCTTGAAGGTTTAAGTGGTATCGTTTCGATTTGTGACGATATACTAGTTTTTGGACACACATGCGACGAACATGATACAAATTTGAGAAATATTCTCAAAAGTTCCCTCGAAAAAGAGATCCG
Source organism: Megalonaias nervosa (assembly GCA_016617855.1). NCBI lineage: Eukaryota > Metazoa > Mollusca > Bivalvia > Unionida > Unionidae > Megalonaias > Megalonaias nervosa. The sequence continues at coordinate 5,753 of JAECUM010033911.1, forward strand.
GCTAAATGAGGAAAAACTAGAAGTAGGCGTCACAAAAGTACAGTACTTCGGGCACGTTCTGTCAGCAGAAGGTCTAAAACCCGACCCTGCCAAAGTAGCAGCGGTCAGAGAAATGGAACCCCCTCTTAAGAGTTAGAAACCATTCTTGGCATGGTTAACTACTTGTCCAAATTTGCCCCAAATTTGGCAGAGGCCATTAAGACAACTGTTAGCGAAAGACGTAGAGTTTTCATGGGACTCTCCTCAAATAGACGCATTTCAAAAGGTCAAAGACATAATTACTATAACCCAGGGACCTGTTCTGACCTATTTTGACCCTAAGAAACCACTGACTTTGTAAGTTGACGCGTCAAAATATGGGCTTCCTGCCGCCCTAATGCAAGATGATAAGCCCGTGGCTTATGCATCAAAATCCTTGACCACGACTGAAATTAATTATGCTCAAACATAGAAAGTAATGTTCGCTATACTGTTTGGATGCAAACGGTTCCATCAATATGTTATACGCGAGAAAGGTACACGTTCAAACTGACCACCTTCCACTTGTCTCTATAATGGAAAAGCCCCTCTATGCTGCCCCACCACGACTACAACGCATGCTTTTGCAACTACAGCGTTATGACCTAGAGGTAAAACATTACCAAGGTAAGAACATACCCATAGCAGATGCATACCTTATGATATCTGACAGTATAGATATGCATGTGCATGTGGTGTTATCAGCATTACTTGTATCCGATCTTAAGAAGGAAGAAATTCAATCTCTCACTGAACAAGACCCCCAGCTGGTCATACTGGTCCCACACACCCTCAGTCGAACGGCCTAGTAGAGAAAACAGTTCAAACTGTAAAGAGAATTCTCTCAAAAACAAAAGCCGACGGCAAAGAACCACTTATAGGCATATTAGAGTATCGAGCCACTGCTCTTGATATCGGGTTCTCACCAGTAGAATTGTTGATGGGGAGACAGCTCAGATCAATTCTCCCAACAGCCCGCGAAAAATTAATTCCCAAAACACCCATCACCGCTGAGGTCAAAAAGAAAATTACACTTCGTAAGAGAAAACAAAGAATTATTATGATAAAAGTGCAAAACCACTTAAACCACTTAAGGAAGGGGAATCAGCCCGAGTCCAGTTGAAAGGTCAAAACTGGGAACCTGCCGTTGTAATAAGAAAACACAGCGAAAGGTCATACATAGTTCGCACCAAATATGGTACCATTTATCGTCACAATAGACGTCAGCTCATGAAAACTAATGAAACACACCCCTACAATGTAATATAAATGCGCCCTTCTCTCAGATTGAAAACACACTGTGTACAGTTGTATCACTCCTCGCAAATGCCAGTAAATCAGTTTCAGAATCAATGGAATCTCAATGTTTCAGCCAAAGTACGCCTGAGCCTGACGCAACAATCCCACAAGATTGTCAGCAAAGCCGATGCTACACACGTTCTGCAAGGCTAGTAAAACCAAAGATAATAGTGTCAGTGTAATATCAGTTCCTAAAACCTGGACATATCCTGGATAAGAAACAGTTGTAAAATCCTGCACTCACAGATAAGAGAGACTCAGCTAATAGAACAGTCGTTAGTGTAGCACAATGTATGGTTTTGTTGATAAACACAGACGGTGATTCAAGATAAGGACCAGCAGTGTACATTAAATAGCAATCAAACGAGCAACAGGATCTTTAAAAAAATATACAATGCATTCTCAGTCTGTCTCAGAGATTTATTCGTTGATCATTGTAATCATTGCTATGAAAGACGCGTTTGATTTTGATATATTAGTTACAATGGCACATGATTCATTTAGACAGTTTGTTAAAAGTTTTATTAAAACTTTTCCTTTGTAAGAAGAGAGATGTAACATTATACATGTGTAACTGACCAATCAGAACCCTCTGTGCATGAGTCATAGTTCCACTGGTATTATCTACAGGCGTCTGCCTCTTTGATAGCACTCTGTGTTAGAACACGGCGTCTCATCTTATGTTTTAACGCAATAACACAACATCAGTTTTCTTTGAAGTTGCAGCAAAACTATTTTTTAAATTGCCGTCGTCTGGTCGACTGTAGTCATTTCACGTTCCCGCCCTCAGAGGTGGTCGATTGTAGCTAGTCAGTTGCATGGCTATTTTGATTATATTACAGCATACAGTACCAAGGCCAGATATCAGCTTAAGCGGATTATGATATAACAATTCACTGTTAGGGTGGTTTGTCAATATGAAACAAGGATTTGTTTATGTAACAATAGATTCCAGTGCATTTTTATATACAAGTTTGCGGCTTCCTGTAATGGTGCCTTTGAATTTCTCCACTCCAAACCCAAGACTGTATTTACAGTTTTTATCAGCCAAAAATGTTGTCGCCAAAAATATCGCCAGATGGTATATTTTGTCGCCAATAAGGAAAACAAAATCGCAATTTGCGACATTGGCGAAGCCCAGCGCGATCACTGTTGTTGATTTCATTTCCGATTGTAGCCGCATAAATATTGCCTGCGAACTCGAAATCAAGAGACTTGGACAAGTATTTTGGGGTTAAACGGAAAAATGATGAAGATTTCAATGAGATTCAGAACTGTGCTAAAGTTGCTAGAACTGATAGTTCGGATGCGACAGTAGCCAAGTGTAAGAAAGTACGTGATGCCTGGCTTATCATTTTCAACATCCAGGCCATCAGATAGTCGAAGGAACCTTTGCATCATGGCAACTCTAACGTTTTCTGTACCTATATCGCCACGCATAAACGTTGGACATCCTCTGTATTCTTCATCAGCGTCAAGAAAATATTTTGCAATTACTTTTGGGTCACTGTTAGATCTTCCAACCTTTAACCAGATTAATTTCCTGGAATATCCGTTAATGCAGCCATTTATGCACAATCCATAGCTTTTCTTCCTGAAGGTCAGGCCCTGAAAGGAAGATGGTGTATCACATTTATCATTTATAGGTTTTTTATCCTAGTAGACCGATGAGGTATACACTAACCTTACCAAAGTGTTACGTTTTACGTTTGTGATGCTATTTTTGGGTGAAGTTCCAGTTTCTAATCCGATAATAAAAGTGCATCTTTCTGCAGCCATTGAACTCGGGTTCTTACTGAGATAGGATATCACTTATACCAATTGAGCCATTCAGCTTTTTGATGTGGCTTATTGTAATCTGGAAGAAAATAACTGACATATTTTTCTATACTTTTTTTCCCTGGAGATTTGCTAAACCGTGAACAATTTCATTAGCACTGAATTGAAAGCGGTAATAAAGCCTAAACAGAAAATACAATGTTTGCTTTAGTTCAGCCCATAGATTGTACATAAGAAGATCAAGCAACAAAGTGTTTTTCAACTGGTTTTGAAAAGGTTTAGAAAGTCCAGTGATTTAAGTCAGATGTAGCTATTTCCATAAAATGCCGCGTAACCTTTACCGATTTTTGGACAGGGTGATTCCATCCAAGTTAGTGCCTAACATAAGTAAAATAGTATTGGTGCAACTGAAGTTCTAATTATTTGACTGGGTTTCATTTTAAAAAAATGTGGAAAAATAAAGGAAACATGTATGGAACTTAAACAGTGGAGTGATACCTATAGAAACCATTTGTGAAACAGTTTATCAAAGTCGCTTTTCCAGGACCTTTAACTAATATCATATCAATCTTGTAGGACGTGGTGAAGTCCTGGTTTTTGTTTTTTTGTTTTTTTTGTTTGTAAAGATAAATTCTTACCCTATTGCTACGGAATACTCAGTTTTGAAAAGACCACTCTCCCCCACAAAAACACACACTTTTATCAGTTTCCGAGTGCCGTAAGCATCTTGAAAATTAGATTCAAACTCTGCTAACATATTTTGACCTCTGGATCTTTATGACTGCTCTATGAATTGCTGGAGGTCAAATAAAAAAACCAAGACCTAATTGTATAAGCCATATACACCTCATCTAATTTTTGTGTGTGTCTGTGTTTTGGATTTTTAACATAGCTTTAACAATTTCGCAGTCCTGTCGCTACGATGTCTGCAGTGTGGTAGTTTATAGTGATGTCTAGCACTGTGGCCTCATGCCGCAGACATGTAGCATGATGTCCCACCCAGTCACATTATCCCGACAACACGCCGACTAGTCCTAACACTAACCTCTTAAAGCTGAGCGCCTAGCGAGGCAGCTGTTAATACCATTTTTACAAGTCTTTGGTATGGCTCGACCTGGGTTCGAACCCGCAACCTACCGCATATGAGGCAGACGCTCTAACCACTAGACAACGCAGTGTAGACTTTTCTATATTAACTAAGACTTCTTTAGATCTTTTAACCTGAACAATGGTCCCCTATGATCGAACCTGAATCCGAAATCCACATGCTATTAACAAGCCCTAGGGAACCTAACTTCAAACTCTAAATTGGGGCTTCAAGAGACTAAAAAGAACTATGGACGTACAGACGGACCAGTTAACAAACACTCAGCTGCCGCGACAACAAATATACCTGATTTTTCGCACCAGCAGGTATTATTAATGCAATTTTAGAAACGTAATAATCATGGACACTTACATACTGTAGAAGTATACTGTGGGGCTTTCCTACTGGATCACCAACAGAGGGAAGGCTTGGCTTACATGATACAGCAACGCATATTTTGTATCTATCACATCGACCTTTGCGCTTTGTCACTTCACAAGTAGCATCGTATTTTAATTGTAATAAAAGCCCTTATAACAAACATCTACAGTTACAACTTACCTCAGATGCTTCAATATTTCGCCTCCGACTTACAGCAATCTAGCCACAATAAACGCATCCAGTCAAAACGAGGCACCCAGATGACAAATTCATTAATTTAAATCTCCACATAGTAAACCGAGATCTCGATTAGTAAATCGAGATCTCGGATTAGTAACCCGAGTTCTCGGATTACTAAACCGAGATCTCGGATTAGTAAACCGAGATCATGGATTACTAAACCGAGATCTCGGATTAGTAAATCGAGATATCGGATTACTAAACCGAGATCTCGGATTAGCAAATTGAGATCTCGGATTAGTAAACCGAGATCTCGGATTAAAAATATGTGAAGTGTGTCCCTTTAGGGGCTCCGTATTTGGATGTATGTCGGCACAGTCATTATACAAAAAGCATTCGTTTTGTTCGCCAGAAATTTCTCTGCACAAATAGACTCCACAATTTATTTGGACCACGTCGCAATCGGAACATTCTCGGTCTTTTTCATCGCATCTAGAACGACCAAAAAAAAAATAAATTCGAATGTAACTAATTGCCATTTTTAATGTTGCCATTGACAATGGCTGATATCACAATTTAAGAACTTCAGATCGTCGCGAAGTATCGCTGGCATGTCAGCACTAACAGCTGCCAAAGCAATAGTTCCATGCAATCGAAACCGAATGATTTCTTCTATTTTATTTTCATTACAAAATTGCAAGAATAACATTAAAATTGAGTGTGAGGGTATTTCATTGCTTTTTTAAAAGTCGTCTAGAGTTTATAAACTAATAAAAGGAGACAATTTAATGCCGCAAAGTCATATATATATATATATATATATATATATATATATATATATATATATATATATATATATATATATATACTATATATATATATATATATATGTATGTATGTATGTATGTATGTATGTATGTATGTATGTCAGGGTCACGTAAATTGACTGTATCATTAATAATGAGATCTAGGTTACTGTTAATAGTTTGACTTAATGTTGCATCTTTTTCCTTCCGATGTGTAATGGTTAACTGAGATCTTGAAGTGATACTGTAATAAGCCAAAGGGGTCTCTTTACCGAGTGAATCCAACCCAGACGTGAATTCTGCTAAAAGTCCTCTTATTTCCAAGGACTTCTTGTCTACTACATGGTCCAACGTGACCAGACTGTCGATAATTTTCCGCTAATCAATGCATGATCACAAATATCACACATATCACAACTTCATACTTACATCACAACTTTCAATTGCATGGCAAACTGGCCACTTCATGGTTTATCTTTGGTGGCTTTCCGTAACGTAGCGCCAGTACGTGACGGAGTGGAAATATAAATACAATTCAAACACCAAATAAAGGAAACAATTTTCCTACTCTGTCCTCATTTTGCGTGTAACACTACACATGTCCAATAATGAATTGACATACAAAATCGGCATAGAATAATCCGGTTCCAACCGGATATGAACCAGTATCAACTGCTCTGGACTGGTCTGAACGTGATGGAACCGGTCAGAACTGAATCGAAACGGTTTGAACCGGTTTAAACCGGTTTGAACCGGTTTCAAGCGGATAAAACCTATCGAATAAAGAATTAACATACAATATCGGCATGGAATAAACCGGTTTGAACCGGTTTTGAACCAGTATCAACTGCTCTGAACTGGTCTGAACCGGATGGAACCGGAGAGAACCGGATGGAACCGGTTTGAACCAGTTTCAAGCGGATAAAACCTGTCCAATAATGAATCAACATACAAAATCGGCATGGAATAAACCGGTTCGAATCGGTTCTGAACCAGTATCAACTGATCTGGACTGATTTCAAACGGATGGAACCAGTTAGAACCAAATGGAACCGGTTTCAACCGGAAAAAACCTGTCCAATAATGCATTAACATACAAAACAGGCATGAAATAAACCGGTTTCAACCGGTTATGAACCAGTATCAACTGCTCTGGACTGGTCTGAAGCGGATGGAACCGGATAGAGCCGGATGGAACCGGTTTGAACCGGTTTAAAAGAGATGAAACCTCTCCTATAATGAATTGACTTACAAAATCGGCATCAAATAATCCGGTTTGAACCGGTTATGAACCAGTTTCAACTGCTCTGGACTGGTCTGAACCTGATGGAACCGGTTCGAACCGGATGGAACCGGTTTAAACCGGATAAAACCTGTCCAATAATGAAATAAGATACAAAATCGGTATGGAATCAACCGGTTTGAACCGATTAAGAACCAGTATCAACTGCTCTGGACTGGTATCAAACGGATGGAACCGGTTCGAACCGGTTTCAAGCGGACAAAACCTGTCCAATAATGAATTAACAAACAAACTCGGCATGGAATAAACCGGTTTGAACCGGTTATGAACCAGTATCAACTGCTCTGGACTGGTTTGAAACGCATGGAACCGGTGAGAACCGGATGGAACCGGTTTGAACCGGTTTAAACCGGATAAAACCTGTCCAATAATGCATTAACTTACAAAATCGGCATGGAATAAACCGGTTTCAACCGGTTATGAACAGTATAAACTACTCTGGACTGGTCTGAAACGGTTTGAACCGGTTATAAACCAGTTTCAACTGCTCTGGACTGGTCTGAACCTGATGGAACCGGTTCGAACCGGATGGAACCGGTTTAAACCGGATAAAACCTGTCCAATAATGAAATAAGATACAAAATCGGTATGGAATCAACCGGTTTGAACCGATTAAGAACCAGTATCAACTGCTCTGGACTGGTATCAAACGGATGGAACCGGTTCGAACCGGTTTAAACCGGATAAAACCAGTAAAATAATGAATTAACATACAAAATCGACATGGAATAAACCGGTTTGAACCGGTTAGGGACCAGCATCAACTGCAATGGACTGGTCTGAACCGTATGGAACCAGTTAGAACCGGATGGAACCGGTTTGAACCGGTTTAAACCGGATAAAACCTGTCCAATAATGAATTAACATACATAATCGGCATGGAATAAACCGGTTTGAACCAGTTATGAAACAGTATCAATTGCTTTGGACTGGTTTCAAACGGATGAAACCAGTTAGAACCGGAGGGAACCGGTTTTAACCGGTTTGAACCGGATAAAACCTGTCCAATAATGAATTAATATACACAACCGGCATGGAATAAACCGGTTTCAACTGGTAATGAACCAGCATCAACTGCTCTGGACTGGTTTCAAACAGATGGAACCGGTTAGAATCGGATGGAACCGATATCAACCGGTTTCAAGCGGATAAAACCTGTCCAATAATAAATTATCATACAAAATAGGCATCGAATCAAACGGTCTGAACGGGTTATGAACCAGTATCAACTGCACTGGACTGGTCTGAACTGGATGGAACCGGTCAGAATCGGATAGAACCGGTTTGAACCGGTATAAACCGGATCCAACCTGTTCAATATTGAATTGACATACAAAATCGGCATGAAATAAACCGGTTTGAACCGGTTATCAGCCAGTATCACCTGCTCTGGACTGGTCTGAACCGGATGGAACCGGTTAGAACTGGATCGAACCGTTTTGAACTGGTTTAAACGGGATGAAACCTGTCCAATAAAGAATTGGCAGAAAAAATCGGCATGGAATAATCCGGTATGGACCGGTTATGAAAAAGGATCAATTGCTCTGGACTGGTCTGAACCAGATGGAACCGATTTGAACCGGATGGAACCGGTTTGAACCGGATGGAACCGGTTTGAACCGGTTTGAAGTGCATAAAACCCATTCAATAAAGAATTAAGATACAACAACGGCATGGAATAAACTGGTTTGAACCGGTTACGAACCAGATTCAACTTCTCTGGACTGGTTTGAACCGGATGGAACCGGTTAGAAACGGATATAACCGGTTTGAACCGGTTCAAACCAGATAAAACCTGTCCAATAATGAACTAACATTCAAAATCGGGATGGAATAAACCGGTCTGAATCGGTTATGAACCAGTATCAACTGCTCTGGACTGGTTTGAACGGATGGAACCGGTCAAAACCGGATGGAACAGGTTTGAAAAGGTATAAACCGGATAGAACCTGTCCAGTAACGAATTAACATACAAAATAGGCATGGAATAAAGCGGTATAAACCGGTTATGAACCAGTATCAACTGCTCTGAAATGGTCTGAAACAGACGGGACCGGTTAGAACCGGATGGAACCGGTTTGGACCGGATTCAAGCAAAATCGGCATGGAATAAACTTATTTGAATCGGCTATGAACCAGTATCAACTGCTTTGGACTGGTTGCAAACGGATAGAACCGGTCAGACCCGGATGGAACCGGTATGAACCGGTTTAAAGCGGATAAAACCTGTCCAATAAAGAATTAACATACAAAATTCGCACGGAATAAACCGGTTTGAACCGGTTATTAACCATTATCAACTACTCTGGACTGGTTTCGAACGCATGTACCCGGTCAGAACCGGATTGAACCGGTTTGAACCGGTAAAAACCGGATAATCCCTGCCCAATAATGCATTAACATGCAAAATCTTGTAGGAATCAACCGGTTTCAACCGGTTATGAACCAGTTTCAACTGAACCGGACGTAGCCGGTTAGAACCGGATGGAACCGGGTTGCCCGGGTTTAAAACGGATAAAACCTGTCCAATCATGAATTAACATACATAATCGGCATGGAATAAACCGGTTTGAACCGGTTATGAACTAGTATCAACCGATCTGGATTGGTCTGGATCGGATGAAACCGGTTTGAACCGGATCGAACCGGTCTGAACCGGTTTTAACCGATGAAACCTCTCCATTAATAAATTGATATACAAAATCGACATGGAAGAGACCGGTTTGAACCGGTTATGAAGCAGCATCAACTGCCCTGGACTGGTCTGAACCGGATGGAACCGGTTAGAATCGGATGGGACCGGTTTGAATCGGTTTAAACCGGATAAAAAAGTCCAATGATGAATTTAGTTATACAATCGGCAGGGAGTAAACCGGTTTCAACCGGTCATGAACCATTAGCAAGTGATCTGGACTGGTTTCAAACGGGTGGATCCGGTTAGAACCGCACGGAACCGGTTTCAACCGGTTTAAACCGGAAAACGTCTGTCCAATAATGAATTAGCATACAAAATCGCCATGGAATAAACCGGATTGAACCGGTTATGAACCAGGATCATCTTCTTTGAATTCCTTCAACGGTTGGAACCGGGTGAATCCGGATGGAATCGGTTAGAACCGGTTTAAACCGGACAAAACCTGTCCAATCATGAACTAACATACAAAATCGGCATCGAATGAACCGGTTTGAACCGGTCATGAACCAGTATCAACTGCTCTGGACTGGCCTGAACTAGATGCAACCGGTTATAATCGGATGGAACTGGTTTGATCCGGTATGAACCGGATGCAACCTGTGCAATACTGAATTGACATACAAAATCAGTATGGAATAAACCGGTTCGAACTGGTTGTGAACCAGTATCAACTGCTCCGGACTGGCATGAAACGGATAGAAAATGTTTGAACCGGATGGAACCGGTTTGAACCGGTTTTAACCGGATGAAACCTGTCCAATAATGAATTGATATACAAAATCGGCAGGGAAGAAACCGCTTTGAACCGGTCATAAACCAGTATCAACTGCTCTGGACTGGTATGAAGCGGATGGAACCGGTTAGAACCGGATGGGAAAGGGTTGAATCGGTTTAAACCGGATAAAACCAGTCCAATAATGAATTAACATACAAAATCGGCATGGAATAAACTGGATTGAACCGGTTTTGAACCAGGATCAACTCCTCTTCAATGCTCTCAACGGATGGAACCGGTTGAATCCGGATCGAACCGGTTTGAACCGGTTTAAGCCAGACAAAACCTGTGCAATTATGAATTAATATACAAAATCGGCATGGAATGAACCGGTTTTAACCGGTTATGAACAAGTATCAACTGCTCTGGACTGCTCTAAACTAGATGGAACCGGTTAGAATCGGATGGAACCGGTTTGAACCGGTATAAACCGGATACAACCTGTTCAATAACGAATAGACATACAAAATCGGCATGGAATAAACCGGATCGAACTGGTTATGAATCAATAGCAACTGATCCGGACTGGTGTCAAACGGACGGAACCGGTGTGAACCAGATGGAACCGGTCTGAACCGGTTTTAACAGGATGAAACCTGTCCAATAATGAACTGATATACTGAATCGACATGCATGAAACCGGTTTGAACCGGTCATAAACCACTATCAACTGCTCTGGACTGGTTTCCAACGGAAGGAACCGGGTTTATCCGGATGGAAGCGGTTTGAACCGGTTTCAAGCGGATGAAACCTGTCTAATAATGAATTAACATGCAAAATCGGCATGGAATAAACCGGTTTGAACCGGTTATGAACCAGTATCAACTGCACTGGACTGGTCTGTACCGGATGGAACTGTTTTGAACCGGATGGAACCGGGGTGAACCGGTTTAAACCGGACAAAACCTGTCCAATAATGAATTAACATACAAAATCGGCATGGAATGAACCGGTTATGAACCAGTATCAACTGCTCTGGACTGGTCTGAAGTGGATGGAACCGCTTATAATCGGATGAAACCGGTTGAACCGGTATAAACCGGATGCAACCTGTCTTATAATGAACTGACATGCAACATCGGCATGGAATAAACCGGTTCGAACCGATTATGAACCAGTATCAACTGTTCTGGACCGGACTGATCCGGTTGGAACCGGTAAGAACCGGATGGGACATTTTTGAATGGGTTTAAACGGGATGAAACCTTTCCAATAATGAATTAACATAAAAAATCGGCATGGAATAAACCGGTCTGAACCGGTCATGATCCAGTATGAACTGCTCTGGACTGGTTTCAAACGGATGGAACCGGATGGATCCGGATGGAACCAGTTTGAACCGGTTTGAAGCGAATGAAACCTGTCCAATAATGTATTAACATACAAAATAGGCATGGAATAAACCGGTTTGACCCGGTTTTGAACCAGTATCAACTGCACTGGACTGGTCTGTACCGGATGCAACCGGTTTGAACCGGATCGAACCGGGTTGAACCGGTTTCATCCGGATAAAACCTGTCCAGTAATGAATTAACATAATTATTCGGCATGGAATAAACCGGTTTGAACTGGTTATGAACCAGGATCAACTGCTCTGGACTAGTCTGAAAGAATGGCACCGGTTAGAACCGGATGGAACCGGTCTGAACCGGTTTTAACCGGATGAAACCTGTCCATTAATGAATGGATATACAAAATCGGCATGGAAGAAACCGATTTGAACCGGTTATGAACCAGCATCAACTGCTGTGGACTGGTCTGAACCGGATGGAACCAGTCGGAATCGGATGGAACCGGATTGAATCGGTTTAAACCGGATAAAACCTGTCCAATAATGAATTAACATACAAAATCGGATTGCAATAAACCGAATTGAACCGGTTATGAAGCAGAATCAACTTCTCTTGAATGCTTTCAACGGATGGAACAGGTTGAATCCGGTTGGAACCGGTCTGAACCGGTTTAAACCGGACAAAACCTGTCCAATAATGAATTAACATACAAAGTCTGCATTGAATGAACTGATTTGAACCGGTTATGAACCAGAATCAACTGCTCTGGACTGGTGTGAACTGGATGGAACCGGTTATAATCGGATGGAACCATTTCGAACCGGTATAAACGGGATGCAACCTGTCCAATAATGAATTGACATACAAAATCGGCATCGAATAAACCGGATCGAACTGGTTATGAACCAGCATCAATGACTTCGGACTGGTGTGAAACGGATGGAACCGGTTTGAACCGGATGGAATCGGTTTCAACCGGTTTTAACCGGATGAAACCTGTCCAATAATGAATTGATATACAAACTCGGCAGGGAAGAAACCGGTTTCAATCGGTTATGAACCAATATGAACTGGTCTGGACTGGTGTGAACTGCATGGAACCGGTTATAATCGGATGGAACCGGTTCGAACCAGTATAAACCGGATGGAACCTGTTTTCTAATGAACTGACATACAAAATCGGCATGGAATAAACCGGTTCGAACCGGTTACGAACCAGTATCAACTGCTCTGGACTGGAATGAACCGGATGGAACCGGTAGAAATGGATGGGGCAGTTTTCAACCGGTTTAAACGGGATGAAACCTGTCCAATAATGAATTAATATAAGAAATCGGCATGGAATAAACCGCATAAAAACGGTTATGAACCTATATCAACTGCTCTGGACTGGTTTCAAACGGATGGAATCGGTTAGAACCGGATGAAACCGCATTGAACCTGTTTCAACCACATAAAAACTGTCCATTCCTGAAATAACATAACAAATTGGCATGGAAAAAACCGGTTTTAACCGGTTTTGAACCAGTATCAACCACACTGGACTGGTCTGAACCGGATGGAACCGGTTAGAACCGGATTGGACCTGGCTGAACCGTTTCAAACCGGATAAAACCTGTCCAATAATGAATTAACATACAAAAGCGGCATCTAATAAACCGGTTTGACCCGGTTATGAACCAGTGTCAACTGCCCTAGACTGGTTTCAAACGGATGGAACCGGATAGAACCGGATGGATCCGGTTTGAAGCGGTTTCAATCGGATGAAACCTGTCGAATAATGAATTAACATACAAAATCGGCATGGAATAAACCGGTCTGAAAGGAATGGAACCGGATAGAACCGGATGCAACCGGTCTGATCCGGTTTCAACCGGATGAAACCTGTCCAATAATGAATTGATATACAAAGTCGGCATAGATGAAACCGGTTTCAACCGGTTCTGAACCTGTATCAACTACTCTGGACTGGTTTCAAACGGATGCAACCGGTCAGAACCGGATATAACCGGGTTGAACCGGTTTCAACCAGATAAAACCTGTCTAATACTGAATTAACATACAAAATCGGCATGGAATAAACCGGTTTGAACCGGCAATGAACCAGTATCAACTACACTGGACTGGTCTGAATCGGAAGGAACCGGTTAGAACCGGATGGGACCTGCCTGAACCGGTTCAAACCGGATAAAACCTGTCCAATAATGAATTAACATACAAAATCGGCATGGAATAAACCGGTCTGAACCGGTTATGAACCTGTATCAACTGCTCTGGACTATTTTCAACCGGATGGAACCGGATGGATCCGGATTGAACCGGATTGAAAAGGCTTCAAGCGGATGAAACCTGTCCAGTATTGAATTAACATAGTTATTCGGCATGGAATAAAAAGGTTTGAACCGGTTATGAACCAGTATCAACTGCACTGGACTGGTCTGAAAGGATGGAACCGGTTGGAAGCGGATCGAACCCGGTTTGAACCGGTTTTAACCGGATGAATCCTCTCCATTACTAAATTGATATACAAAATCGACATGGAAGAAACCGGTTTGAACCGGTTATGAAGCAGCATCAACTGCTCTGGTCTGGTCTGAACCGGATGGAACCGGTTAGAATCGGATAGGACCGGTTTTAATCGGTATAAACCGGATAAAACCTGTCCAATAATGAATTTACTTACACAATCGGCAAGGAAGAAACCGGTTTCAACCGGTTATGAACCAGTGGCAAGTGATCTGGACTGGTTTCAAACGGATGGATCCGCACGGAACCGGTTAGAACCGAAAGGAACTGGTTTGAACCGGTTTCAAGAGAATCAAACCTTTCAAGTAATGAATTTAGATAAAAAAAATCGGGATGTAATAAACCGGTTTAAACCGGTTATGAACCAGTATCAACTGCTCTGGACTGCATTCAAACGGACTGAACTGGTTCGAACCGGATGGAACCGGTTTGAACCGGATGGAACCGGTTTAAACCGGTTTCAAGCCGACCAAACCTGTCGGTTAATGAATTAACATACAAAATCGGCATGGAATAAGCAGTTTTGAACAGGTTATGAAGCAATATCAACTGCTCTAGACTGGTCTGAACCTGTTGGAACCTGTTGGAACCGGATGGAACCGGCTTCAACCGTTTTCAACCGGATCAAACCTGTCCAATAATTAATTAAGATACAAAATCGACATGGAAGAAACCGGTTTCAACCGGTTATGAACCACCATGAACTGCTCTCGATTAGTCTGAACCTGATGGTTTGAACCGGTTTGAACCGGATAAAACATGAGCAATAATGAATTAACATACAAAATCGGCATGGAAGAAACCGGTTTCAAGCGGTTATGAACCAATATCAACTACTCTGGACTGGTCTGAACCGGATTGAATCGGTTTGAATCGGTTTCAAGCGAAAAAAACTTGTCCAATAATGAATTAACATACAAAATCGGCATGGAAGAGACCGGTTCGAACCGGTTATGAACCAGTATCAACTGCTCTGCACTGGTCTGAACGGGATGGAACCGTTTAGAACCGTATGGGACCGGTTTGAACCGGTTTAAACCGGACAAAAGCTGTCCAATAATGATTAAACATACAAAATCGGCATGGAACAAACCAGTTTGAACCAGTTATGAACCAGTACCAACTGCTCTGGACTGGATTCAAACGGATGGAACCGATTGCAACCGGATGAAACCGGTCTGAAAAGGTTTCAAGCGGAATTAACGTACAAAATCAGCATTCAATAAACCGGTTTGAACCGGTTATGAACAAGTATGAACTGCTCTGGACAGGTCTGTACCGGATGGAACCGGATAGAACCGGATGGAACCGGTTTGAACCGAATTAAACCGGATGAAACCTGTCCTACAATGAATTCACATACAAAATCGGCATGGAATACACCGGTTTGAACCGGTTATGAACCAGTTTCAGCTGCTCTGGACATTTTTAAGACGGAGGGAACCGGTCAGAACCAGATGGAACCGGTTTGAACCGGTTACAACCGAAAACAACCTGATCAATAATGTATTAGCATAAAAAATCGGCATGAAATACACCGCTTCAAACCGGTTATGAACCAGTATCAACTGCCCTGGACTGTATTCAAACGGATTGAACCGGTTAGAACCGGATTGAACCGGTTTCAACCGGTTTCAAGCGGATAAAACCTGTCCATTAATGAATTAACATACAGAATCGGCATGGAATAAACCTGTTTGAACCGGTTATGAACCAGTATCAACTGCTCTGGACGGGTCTGAACCAGATGGAACCGGTTAAAACCGGATGGAACCGGCTTCAACCGTATTCAACCGGATGAAACCTGTCAAATAATTAATTAACATAGAAAATCGGCATGGAATAAATCGGTTTGAACCGGTTATGTACCAGTATCAACTGCTCTGGACTAGTATAAACCTGATGGAACCGGTTTGAACCGGTTTCAAGCGGAAGAAACCTGTCCAATAATGAATTACATTCAAAATCGGCATGGAATAAACCGGTTTCAACCGGTCATGAACCAGTACGTACTGCTCTGGACTGGTCTGAAGCGTATCGAACCGGTTTCAACCGGTTTCAAGCGATAAAACATGTCCAATAATGAATCAACATACAAAATCTGCAAGGAATAAACGGATTTGAATCGATTATAAACCAGTATCAACTGCTGTGAACTGGCCTGAATCTGATGGAACCGGTTAGAACCGGATGGAACCGGATTGAACGGGTTTAACCCGGGTGTTACCTGTCCAATAATGATTTAACATACAAAATCGGCATGGAGGAAACAGGTTATGAATCAGAATCAACTGCTCTGGAATGGTCTGAACCTGATGGAACCGTTTAGAACTGGCTGGAACCGGTTTGAACATCTCAAAACCAGATAAAACCTGACCAATAATGTATTGGCATACATCATCGGCATGGAATAAAAAGGTTGAAACCGGTTATGCACCAGCATCAACTGCTCTGGACTGGATTCAAACGGATTGAACCGGTTAGAACCGGTATCAACTGCTCTGCACTGGCATGAACGGGATGGAACCGTATAGAACCGTATGGGACCGGTTTGAACCGGTTCAAACCGGACAAAACCTGTCCAATAATGATTAAACATACAAAATCGGCATGGAACAAACCAGTTTGAACCGGTATCAACTGCTTTGGACTGGATTCAAACGGATGGAACCGGTTGGAACCGGATGAAACCGGTCTGAAAAGGTTTCAAGCGGATAAAACCTGTCCATTAACGAATTAATGTACAAAATCGGCATTCAATAAACCGGTTTGAACCGGCTATGAACAAGTATCAACTGCTCTGGACGGGTCTGAACCTGATGGAACCGGTTAGAACCGGATGGAACCGGTTTCAGCCGTATTCAACCGGATAAAACCTGTCAAATGATTAATTAACATACAAAATCGGCATGGAATAAATCGGTTTGAACCGGTTATGAACCAGTATCAACTGCTCTGGACTAGTATGAACCTGATGGAACTGTTTTGAACCGGTTTCAAGCGGAAAAAACCTGTCCAATAATGAATTAACATGCAAAATCGGCATGGAATAAACCGGTTTCAACCGGTTATGAACCAGTACGTACTGCTCTGGACTGGTCTGAAGCGGATGGAACCGGTTTCAACCGGTTTCAAGCCATGAAACCTGTCCAATAATGAATCAACATATAAAATCTGCAAGGAATAAACGGGTTTGAATCGATTATGAACCAGTATCAACTGCTGTGAACTGGCCTGAATCTGACGGAACCGGTTAGAACCGGATGAAACCGGACTGAACGGGGTTAAACCCGGTGACACCTGTCAAATAATGAATTAACATACAAAATCGGCATTCAATCAACCGGTTTGAACCAGTTATGAACCAGTATCAACTACTCTGGAATCGTCTGAACCTGATGGAACCGGTTTGAACCAGATGGAACCGGTTTGACTCGGTTTAAACCGGACAAAAACCTGACCAATCATGCATTAACATACAAAATCGGCATGGAATAAACCGGTTTCAAACGGATATGAACCAGTATCAACTGCTCTGGACAGGGCTCAAACGGATTGAACCGGTTCGAACCGGATGGGACTGGTTTCAACCGGTTTCAAGCGGATAAAAACTGTCCAGTAATGAATTAACATACAAAATCGGCATGAAATAAACCGGTTTGAACCGGTTATGTACAAGTATCAACTCCTCTGGACTGTTCTGAACCTGATGGAACCGGTTAGAACTGGATGGAACCGGTTTGAACCTGTTTAAAGCGGATAAAACCTGACCAATAATGAATTACCATACAAAATCGGCATGGAATAAACCGGTCTGAACCGGTTATGAACCAGTATCAACTGCTCTGGGCTGGGCTGACCCGGGAGGAATCGATCAGAATCGAATGGAACCGGTTTTAATCGGTAAAAAACCTGTCAAAGAATGAATTGACATACAAAATCGGGATTAAATAAACCATTATGAAGCAGTTATGAAACACTATCAACTGCTCTGGACTGGTCTGATCCGGATGAAACCCGTCATAATCGGAATCAACCGGTCTGAACCGTTTTGAACGGAATAAAATCTGTCCCATAATGAATTAACATACAAAATCGGCATGAAATAAACCGGTTTGAACAGGTTCTGTACCAGTATCAACTGCTCTGGACTGGTCTGAACCTGATGCAACCAGTTAGAACTAGATTGAACCTGTTTGAACCTGTTTCAAGCCGATAAAACCTGACCAATAATAAATTAACATACAAAATCGGCATGGAATGAACCGGCTTGAACCGGATATGAACCAGCATCAACTGCTCTGGACTGATCTGAACCGGGTGGAACCGGTTAGAACCAGATGGAACCGGTTTGAACCGGAAAAAACCAGTCCAATAATGAATTAACATACATAATCGGTATGGAATGAACAGGTTTGAACCGGTTATGAACCAGTATCAACTGCTCTGGACTGGTCTAAACCGGATGGAACCGGTTTGAACCGGTTCAAACCGGATTAAACCTGTCCAATAATGAATTAATGTACAAAATCGGCATGGAATAAACCGGTTCGAACCGGTTATGATCCAGTATCATCTGCTCTGGAATGGTCTGAACCTGATGCAACTGTTATGAACCGGCAGAGCAGCTTTGAACAGGTCAAAACCGGAGAAAAACTGACCAATAATGTATTAGCATACATAATCGGCATGGAATAAAAAGGTTGAAACCGGTTATGAACCAGTATCAACTGCTCTGGACGGGTCTGAACCTGATGGAACCGGTTAGAACCAGATGGAACCGGTTTCAACCGTATTCAACCGGATAAAACCTGTCAAATAATTAATTAACATACAAAATCGGCATGGAATAAATCGGTTTGAACCGGTTATGAACCAGTATCAACTGCTCTGGACTAGTATGAACCTGATGGAACCGGTTTGAACCGGTTTCAAGCGGAAAAAAACCTGTCCAATAATGAATTAACATGCAAAATCGGCATGGAATAAACCGGTTTCAACCGGTTATGAACCAGTACGTACTGCTCTGGACTGGTCTGAAGCGGATGGAACCGGTTTGATTCGGTTTAAACCGGATAAAACCTGACCAATCATGCATTAACATACAAAATCGGCATGGAATAAACCGGTTTCAAACGGATATGAACCAGTATCAACTGCTCTGGACAGGTCTCAAACGGATTGAACCGGTTCGAACCGGATGGGACTGGTTTCAACCGGTTTCAAGCGGATAAAACCTGTCCAGTAATGAATTAACATACAAAATCGGCATGAAATAAACCGGTTTGAACCGGTTATGTACAAGTATCAACTCCTCTGGTCTGTTCTGAACCTGATGGAACCGGCTAGAACTGGATGGAACCGGTTTGAACCTGTTTAAAGTGGATAAAACCTGACCAATAATGAATTACCATACAAAATCGGCATGGAATAAACCGGTCTGAACCGGTTATGAACCAGTATCAACTGCTCTGGGCTGGTCTGACCCGGGTGGAACCGGTCAGAACCGAATGGAACCGGTTTTAATCGGATAAAACCTGTCCAAGAATGAATTAACATACAAAATCGGGATTAAATAAACCGGTATGAACCAGTTATGAAACAGTATCAACTGCCCTGGACTAGTCTGATCCGGATGAAACCCGTCATAATCGGATGGAACCGGTTTGAACCGTTTTGAACGGAATAAAATCTGT
Source organism: Megalonaias nervosa (assembly GCA_016617855.1). Taxonomy (NCBI): domain Eukaryota; kingdom Metazoa; phylum Mollusca; class Bivalvia; order Unionida; family Unionidae; genus Megalonaias; species Megalonaias nervosa. The sequence goes on from JAECUM010033911.1 coordinate 25,590, forward strand.
CCCATAATGAGTTAACATACAAAATCCGCATGGAATAAACCGGTTTGAAGCGGTTATGAACCAGCATGAACTGCTCTTCATTGTTCTGAACCTGATGGAACAAGCAATAACTGGATGGATCTGGTCTCAACCGGTTTAAACCGGATAAAACCTGTCTAATAATGAATTACCATCCAAAATCGGTATGAAATACATCGGTTTGAACCGGTTATGAACCAGTATCAACTGCTCTGGAATGTTTAGAACCGGCTGGAACTGGTCTAAACCGGATGGAACCGGTTTGAACCGGCTCAGAAGGGATAAAACCTGTCCAATAATGAATTAACATACAAAATCGGCATGGAATAAACCGGTTCGAACCGGTTTTGAACCAGTATCAACTGCTCTGGAATGGTCTAAACCTAATGGAACTGTTTAGAACCGGCTGGAACTGGTCTGAACCGGTTAAAACCAGATAAAACCTGACCAAAAATGTATTAGCATACAAAATAGGCATGGAATAAACCGGTTTAAACCTGTTATGAAACAGTATCAACTGCTCTAGACTGGATTCAAACGGATTGAACCGGATTGAACCGGTTTGAACCCGTTTCAAGCGGACAAAACCTGTCAATTAAGGAATTAAAATAGGAAATCGGCATGGAATAAACCGGTCTGAACCGGTTATGAACCGCTATCAACTGCTCTGGATTGGTCTGAACCTGATGGAACCGGTTACAACCAGATGGAACCGGTTTGAACCGGATTAAACCTGAACAATAATGAATTAAAATACAAAATCGGCATGGAATAAACCGGTTTGAACCGGTTATGAACCAGGATCAACTGATCTGGACTGGTCTGAACCGGATTGAACCGGTTTTAACCGGTTTCAAGCGGGTTAAAACCTGTCCAATAATGAATTAACATACAGAATCGGCATGGAATGAACCGGTTTGAACCTGTTATGAACCAGTACCACCTGCTCTGGACTGGTCTGAACCGGATGGAACCGGTTTGAAATGGTTTCAAGCGATAAAACCTGACCAATAATGAATTAACATACAAAATCGGCATGGAATAAACGGGTTTCAATCGGTAATGGACCAGTATCAACTGCTGTGAACTGGCCTGATTCTCATGGACCGGTTAGTGCCAGATGGAACCGGATTGAACGGGTTTAAACCGGGTGAAACCTATCCAATAATGAATTAACATACAAAATCGGCATTCAATAGACCGGTTTGAGCCAGTTATGAACCAGTATCAACTGCTCTGGAATCGTCTGAACCTGATGGAACCGGTTTGAACCAGATGGAACCGGTTTGATTCGGTTTGAACCGGATGAAACCTGACCAATAAAGAATTAGCATACACAATTGGCATGGAATAAACCGGTTCAAACCGTATATGAACCAGTATCAACTGGTCTGGACTGGGTTCAAAAGGATTCAACCGGTTAGAACCGGATAAAACTGGTTAGAACGAGTTGAAAGTGGATAAAACCTGTCCAGTAATGAATTCACATACAAAATCGGCATGAAATGAACCGATTTGAATCGGTTATGTACCAGTATTAACTGCTCTGGACTGGTCTGAACCTGATGGAGCCAGTTAGAACTGCCTGGAAAAGGTTTGAACCTGTTTAAAGCGGATAAAACCTGACCAATAATGAATTACCATACAAAATCGGCATGGAATAAATCGGTTTGAAACGGTTATGAAGCTGTGTCAACTGCTTCTGACTGGTTTCAAACGGATTGAACCGATTAGAACCGGATCGATCCGGTTTGGACAACTGCTCTGGACAAATCTGAACCGGATGTAACCGGTAAGAACCGGATGGAACCGGTTTGGACCGGTTCATACCTGATAGAACCTGTCCACTAATACATTAACATACAATATCGGTATGGAACAAACCGATTTGAACCGGTTATGAACCAATATCAACTGCTCTGGACTGGTCTGAACCTGATGGAACCGGTTGGAACCGGATGGAACCTGTTTGAACTGGTTAAAACCGTATAAAACCTGACCAATAATTAATTAGCATACAAAATCGGCATGGAATACACCGGTTTGAATCGGTTATGAACCAGTATCAATTGCTCTGGACTCGATTGAAACGGATTGAACCGGGGAGAACCGGATGGAACCGGTTGGAACCGATTTCCAGCGGATAAAACCTGTCCATTTATGAATTAACATAGATAAACGGCATGGAATAAACAGTTCTCAACCGGTTTTGACCCAGTAGCAATTACTATCGACTGGTCTGAACCTGATGGAACCGGTTGGAACCGGACGGAACCGGTTTGCACCGGTTTGAACCGGATAAAACCTGATCAAGAATGAATTAACATAAAAAATCGGCATGGAATAAACCGGTTTCAACCGGTTACGAAACAGTATCAACTGCTCTGGATTGGTCTGAACCGCATGGAACCGGTTTGAACCTATTTCAAGCGGATAAAACCTGTCCAGTAATGAAGTCATACAAAATCGGCATGGAAGAAACCGGTTTGAACCGGTTATGAACGAGACTCAACTGCTCTGGACTGGCCTGAATCTGACGGAACCGGTTAGAACCGGATGGAACCGGATTGAACCGGTTTAAACCGGGTGAAACCGGTCCAATAATGAATTAACATACAAAATCGGCATGAAATCAACCGGTTTGAACCGGTTATGAACCAGTATCAACTTCTCTTGACTTGTCTGAACCGAATGGAACAGGTTAGAACCGAATGGAACCGGTTTGAACCAGTTATGAACCAATATCAACTGCTCTGGAATCGTCTGAACCTGATGGAACCGGTTTGATCTCGATGGATCCTGTTTGAACCGGTTTAAACCGGATAAAACCTGACCTATAATAACTTAGCTTACAAAGTCGGCATGGAATAAACCGGTTTGAACCGGTTATGAACCAGTATCAACTGCTCTGGCCTGGTCTGCACCGCGTGGAACCGGTTAGAACCGAATCGAACCGGTTTAAACCGGATAAAACCTGTCCAATAATGAATTCAAATAAAAAACCGGCATGAAATAAACCGGTTCAAAGCGGTTGTGTACCAGTATCAGCTTGTCTGGACTGGTCCGAATCTGATGGAACCGGTTAGAACTGGAGGGAGCCGGTTTGAATCGGTTTGAATCGGATAAAACCTGTTCAGTGGTGAATTAACATAGAAAATCGTCATCGAATAAATAGGTTTGATCCGGTTATGAGCCAGTGTCAACTCCTCTGGACTGGTCTGAACAGGATGGAACCGGTTTGAACCTGTTTAAACCGGACAAAACCTGACCAATAATAAATTAACAAACAAAATCGTCATGGAATAAACCGGTTTGAACCGGTTTTGAACCAATATCAACTGCTCTGGACTGGTCTGAACCGCGTGGAACCGGTTAGAACTGAATGGAACCGGTTCAAACCGGATACAACCTGTCCAATAATGAATTAACATAAAAAATCGGAATGGAATAAACCGGTTAGAACTTGTTATGAACCAGTATCAACTGCTCTAGTCTGATGAAGCCGGTCAGAACCGGATGGAACCGGTTTGAACCGGTTTAAACCGGATAAAACCTGTCCAATAATGAATTAACATAGAAAATCGGTATGGAATAAACCGGTTTGAACCGGTTATGAAACAGTATCAACTGGACTGGTTTCAAACGGACTGAACCGGTGAAAACCTTATGTAACCGACTTGAACCGGTTTCAAGCGGATAAAACCTGCCCAATAATGAATTAAAAAAACCAAATCGGGAAGAGATAAACCGGCTTGAACCGGTTATGAACCAGTATCAACTGCTCTGGACTATTCTGAACCTGATGGAACAGGTCAGAACCGGATGGATCCGGTTTCAACTTGTTTGAACCGGATAAAACCTGTCCAATAGTGAATTACCACACGAAATCGCCGTGGAATAACCCGGTTAGCAACAGTTATGAACCATTATCAACTGATGTGTAATCGTCTGAACCTGATGGAACAGGTTAGAACCGGATGGAATCGGTTTAAACCGGTTTAAACCGGACAAAACCTGACTAATAATGAATTAACGTACAATATCGGCATGGAATAAACAGGTTTGAACCAGTTATGAACCAATATCATCTGCTCTGGACAGGTTTCAAAGGTACTGAACCGGTTAGAACTTTATGGAACCGGTTTCAACCGGTTTCAACCGGATAAAACCTGACCAATAATGAATTAACATGCAGAATCGGGATGAGATAAACCGGTTTGAACCGGTTATGAACCAGTATCATCAGCTCTGGACTGGTCTGAACCGGATGGAACCGTTTTGAACCGGTTTAAACCGGATAAAATCTGACCAATAATGAATTGACATACAAAATCGGCGTGGAAAAAAGCGGTTTGAACCGGTTATGAACGAGTACCAACTGCTCCGAACTGGTCTGAACCGGGAGGAACCGGTTAGAACCGAATAGAACCGGATTGAACCGGTTTCAACCGGATGAAACCTGACCAGTTATGAATTAACAAAATCGGCATGGAACAAACCGGTTTGAATCTCTTATGAACCAGTATCAACAGTTCTGGACTGGGATCAAACGGACTGAACCGGTTAAAACCGGACGGAACCGGTTTGAACCGGTTTCAAGCGGATAAAACCTGTCCAGAAATGAATTCAAATACAACATCGGCATAAAACAAACCGGTTTGAACGGGTGATGAACCAGTGTCAACTCCTCTGAACTGTTCTGAATCTGATTTAACCGGTTAGAACTGGATGGAACCGGTTTGAACGGGTTTGAACCGGATAAAACCTGGCCAATAATGAATTAACATAGAAAATCGGCATGGAATAAATCCGTTTGAACCGGTTATGAAGAAGTAACACCAGCTCTAGACTGGTCTGAACCTGATGGAACTCGTTTGAACCGGTTTAAACCAGATAAAACCTGATAAATAATGAATTAACATAAAAAATCGGCATGGAATAAACCGGTTTGAACCCGTTATGAACCAGTATCAACTGCTCTGGACTGGTCTGAACCGGGTGGAACCGGTTAGAACCGAACGGAACCTTTTCAAACCGGATAAAACCTGTCCATTAATGAATTAACATCCAAAATCGGCATGGAAGAAGCCGGTTTCAACCGGTTATGAACCAGTTCCAACTGCTACGGACTGGTCTGAACCTGATGGAACCGGTTACAACCGGATGGAACCGGTTTGAACCTCTAGAAACCGGATAAAACCTGTCCAATTATGAATTAAGATACAAAATCGGCATGGAATAAACGGATTCGAACCCGTTATAAACCAGTATCAACTGATCTGGACTAGCCTGAATCTCATGGAACCGGTTAGAACCGGATGGGACAGGCTTGAACGTGTTTAAACCGCGTGAAACCTGTCTAATAAGGAATTAACATACAAAATCGGCATTCAATAAACCAGTTTGAACCATTTATAAACCAGTATCAACTGCTCTGGAATCGTCTGAACCATTTATAAACTGGTTAGAACCGGATGGAACTGGTTGGGACCGGTTTCAAGCGGATAAAACCTGTCCAGTAATAAATTAACATACAAAATCGGTATGAAAAAAACCGGTTTGAACCGGTTATGTACCAGTATCAACTGCTCCGGACTGGTCTCAATTTCATGGAATCGGTTAGAATTGCATGGAACCGGTTTGAACCGGATTAAACCTGTTCAATAATGAAGTAACATAGAAAATCCGCATGGAATAAATCGGTTTCAACCGATTATTAGCCAGTATCAACTCCTCTGGACTGGTCTGAACCGGATGGAACCGGTTTCAACCGGTTTAAACCGCATTAAACCTGTGCAATAATGAATTAACTTACAAGGTCGGTATGGAATAAACCGATTTGAACCGGTTATAAACCAGTATCAACTGCTCTGGAATGGTTTCAAACAGACTGAACCGGTTAGAGCCTGAAGGAACCGGGTTGAACCGGTTTCAAGCGGATAAAACCTGTCCAATAATGAATTAACATACAAAATTAGGATGCGATAAAGCGGTTTCAAACGGTTATGTACCAGTATCATCTGCTCTGGACTGGTCTGAACCGCGTGGAACCGGTTAGAACCGAATCGAACCGGTTTAAACTGGATAAAACCTGTCCAATAATGAATTAACATAAAAAACCGGCATGAAACAAACCGGTTTGAAAAGGTTATGTACCAGTATCAGCTGGTCTGGACCGGTCCGAATCTGACGGAACCGGTTAGAACTGGAGGGAACCGGTTTGAACCGATTTGAACCGGATAAAACCTGCTCAAAAATGAATTAACATAGAAAATCGGCATGGAATAAATAGTTTTCATCCGGTTATGAGCCAGTATCAACTCCTCTGGACTGGTCTGAACCGGATGGAACCGGTTTCAACCGAATGGAACCGGTTCAAACCGGATAAAACCTGTCCAATAATGAAATGACATAAAAAATCGGAATGGAATAAACCGGTTAGAACTGATTATGAACCAGTATCAACTGCTCTAGTCTGGTCGGCACGTGATGGAACCGGTCAGAACCGGATGGAACCGGTTTGAACCGGTTTAAACCGGACAAAACCTGTCCAATAATGAATTAACATAGAAAATCGATACTGTTCCATCCGTTAGAAACGAGCCCAGAGCAGTTGATGCTCGTTCATAACCGGTTCAAACCGGTTTATTCCGTGCCGATTTTGTATCTTCATTCATTATTGGACAGCTTTTAATCGGTTGAAACCGGTTCAAACCGGTTCCATCCGCTTCAAACCAGTCCAGAGCAGTTGATACTGGTTCATAACCGGTTCAAACCGGTTTTTTCCATGCCGATTCTGTATGTCAATTTATTATTGGTTTTTATCTGGTTTCAACCGGTTCAAAACGGTTCCATCCGGCATAGAATAAACCGGTTTCAACTGGTTATAAACCAATATCAACTGCTCTGGACTGGTTTCGAACGGATGGAACCGGTTACAACCGGATGGAACCGGTTTGATCCGGTTTTAACCGATTAAAACCGGTCCAGTAATAAATTAACATAAATAATCAACATGGAATACACCGGTTTGAAACGGTGATGAACAAGTGTCAACTAATCTGGACTGGTTTGAACCGGATGGAACTGGTTTTAAACGGTCTAAACGGGATAAAAACAGTCCAATAATGAACTGACATACAAAATCGGCATGGATAAACCGGTATGAAGCGGTTATGAGGCAGTATCAACTGATCTGGACTGGTATCAAACGGATGGAACCGGTAAAAACCGGATGGAACCGGTTTCAATGGGTTTAAAGTGGATAAAACCTGTCCAATCATGAATTAAAATTCAAACTCGGCATGAGATCAACCGGGTTGAACCGGTTATGAACCAGTATCAACTGCTCTGGACTGGTTTCAAACGGATGGAACCGGTTCGAACCGGTTTAAACTGATCGAAACCTGTCCAATAATGAATTTACTTACAAAATCGGCATGGAATAAACCGGTTTGAACTGGTTATGAACCAGTATCAAATGCTCTGGACTGGTTTCCAACGAATGGAACCATTTAGAACCGGATGGAACCGGTTTGAACAGGTTTAAAGCAGATAAAACCTGTCCAATAATAAATTAACACACACAATCGGCAGTGAATAAACCGGTTTCAACCGGTTATGAACCAGTATCAACTGCTCTGGACTGGTTTGAAAGGGATGGAACCGGTTTGAACCGGTTTAAACCGGATAAAACCTGTCAAATAATGAATTAAAATACAAAATCGGCATAGAATGAACCGGTTTCAACCGGTTATGAAACAGTATCAACCGCTCTGGACTGCTCTGAACCTGATCGACCCGATTTGAACCGCATGGAACCAGTTTGAACCGGTTTAAGCCGGATAAAACCTGTCCTATACTAAAATAACATACAAAATCGGCATGGAATCAACCTGTTTGAACCGGATATGAACCGGCATCAACTGCTCTGGACTGGATTGAAACGGATGGAACCGGTCAGAACCGGATGGAACCGGTTTGAACCGGTTTAAACCGATTAAAACCTGTCTTGTAATGACTTAAAATACAAAATCGGCACGGAATAAACCGGATTGAACCCGTTATGAACCAGTATCAACTGCTCTGGACTGGTTTGAAACGCATGGAACCGGTTGGAACCGGATGTAACCGGTTTGAACCGGTTCAAACAGAATAAAACCTGTCCAGTAATGACTTAACATAAAAAACCAGCATGGAATAAACCGGTTTCAACCGGTCATGAACCAGTATCAACTCCTCTGGACTGGAATCAAAAGGATGGAACCGATAAAAACCGGATGGAACCGGTTTGTATCGGTTCAAACCGAATAAAACCTGTCCTGTAATGAATTAACACAGAAAATCGGCATGGAATAATCCGGTTTCAACCGACTATGAACCAGTTTCAACAGCTCTGGACTGGTATCAAACGGATGGAACCGGCAGAAACCGGATGGAACCGGTTTGAATCACTTTAAACCGGATAAAACCTATCCAATCATGAATTAAAATACAAACTCGGCATGGAATCAACCGGTTTGAACCGGTTATGAACCAGTATCAACTGCTCTGGACTTATCTTAACCAGATGGAACCGGTTAGAACCAGATCTAACCGGTTTGAACCGGTTTCAACCGGACAAAACCTGTCCAATAATAAATTAACATACAAAATCGGCATGGAATAAATCGGTCTCAAACAGTTATGAACCAACATCATCTGCTCTGGACTGCTCTGAACCTGATGCAACCGGTTGGAACCGGTTGGAACCGGATGAAACCTGTTCAATAATTACTAAACATAGAAGATCGGCATGGAAGAAACCGGTTTCAAACGTTTATGAACCAATAGCAACTACTATGGACTGGTCTGAACCGGATAGAACCGGTTGCAACCGGATGAAACCGGTTTGAACCGGATTCCACCTGATAAAACCTGAACAATAATGAATTAACATATAAAATCGGCACGAAATAAACCGGTTTCAACCGGTTATGAACCAGGATCAACTGATCTGGACTGGGTTCAAACGGACTGAACCGGTTTCAACCGGTTTCAAGCAGATGAAAGCTGTCCAACAATGAAGTCATACAAAATCGGCATGGAATAAACCGGTTTGAACCGGTTATGAACTACTATCAACTGCTCTGGACTGGCGTGAATCTCATGGAACCGGTCAGTACAGGATGGAACCGGATTGAACCGGTTTAAACCGGGTGAAACCTGTCCAATAATGAATGAACATGCAAAATCGGCATGGAATAAACCGGTTTGAACCAGTTATGAACCAATGTCAACTGCTCTGGAATCGTCTGAACCTGATGGAACCGGTTTGAATCGGTTTAAACAGGATAAAACCTGACCAATAATGAATTGACATACAGAATCGGCACGGAATAAACCAGATTGAACCGGTCATGAACCAGGATCAACTGATCTGGACTGGGTTCAAACGGACTGAACCGGTTAGAACCGGATAGAACCGGTTTGAACCGGTTTCAAGCGCATAAAAGCCTATCCAGTAATTAATTAGCATACAGAATGGGCATGAAATAAACCGGTTTGAACAGGTTATGTACCATTATCAACTGCTCTGGACTGGTCCGATTCTAATGGAACCGGTTAGAACTGGATGGCACCGGTTTGAACCGGTTTGAACCGGATGAAACCTGTTCGAAAATGAAAAAACATAGAAAATAGGCATGGAATAGTTGGGTTTGAACCGGCTATGAGCCAGTATCAACTGCTCTGGACTCGTCTGAACCGAGTGGAAAAGGTTAGAACCGAATGGAACCGGTTGAAACCGGATCAAACCTGTCCAATAATCAATTAACATAAAATATCTGAATGGAATAAACCGGTTAGAACTGGTTATGAATCAGTATCAACTGTTCTAGTCAGGTCTGAACCTGACGGATGCGGTCAGAAACGGATGGAAGCGGTTTGAACCGGTCTAAACGGCATAAAACCTGTCCAATAATGAATTAACATACAAAATCGGCATGGAATAAACCGGTTTGAACCGGTTATAAACCAGTATCAGCTGCTCTGGAATCGTCTGAACCTGATGGAACCGGTTAGAACCGGATGGAACCGGTATGAATACGTTTAAACCGGATACAACCTGACCAATAATGAATTAACATACAAAATCGGCATGGAATAAACCGGTTTGAACCAGTTATCAACGAGTATCGACGGCTCTGGACTGGTCTGTATCTGATGGAACCGGTTAGAACCGGATGGAACCGGTTTTAGCCGCTGTAAACCGGATAAAACTTGACGAATAATGAATTAACATACAAAATTAGCATGGAATAAACCGGTTTGACCCGGTTATGAACCAGTATCAACTGCTTTGGAACAGTCTGAACCTGATGGAACCGGTTGAAACCGGATGGAACCGGTTTGAACCGGTTTAAACCGGATTAAACCTGTCCAATAATGAATTAACATTCAAAATCGGCATGGGATAAACCGGTTCGAACCAGTGATGAACCAGTATAAACTGCTCTGGAATGGTCTGAACCTGATGGAGCCGGTCTGAACAGGTTTATGCGGGATAAAACCTGATCATTAATTAATCAACTTACAAAATCGGCATGACATAAATCGGTTTGAACCGATAATGAACTAGTGTCAACTGTTCTGGACTTGTCTGAACCGGATGGAACCGGTTTGAACCGGTTTTAATCTGATCAAACCTAACAAATAATGAATTAACATGCAAAATCGGCATGGAATAAACTGGTATGAACCAGTTATGAACAGTATCAACTGCTATGGACTGGTCTGAACCTGATGGAACCTTTTAGAGCCGGACGGAACCGGTTTGAACCGGATAAAACCTGTCCAATAATGAATTAACATAAAAAATCGGCATGGAATAAACCGTTTTGAACAGGTTATGAACACGTATCGAGTGCTCTGGACTGGCTTCAAACGGATTGAACCCGTTAGATCCGGATGGAACCGGTTTGAACCGGTTTTAAACGGATAAAACCTGTCCACTAATGAATTAACATACAAAATCGGCATGGAATAAACCGGTTTGAACCGGTTATGAAACAATATCAACTGCCCTGGACTGATCTGAACATGATGGAACCGGTTACAACCGGATGGAACCGGTTTCAGTCGGTTTAAACCGGATACAACCTGACCAATAATGAATTAACATACAAAATCGGCATACAATAAACCGGTTTGATCCGGATATGAAGCAGAATCACCTGCTTTGAAATGGTCTAAAGCGGATGGAACCAGTTAGATCCGGATGGAACCGGTTTGAACCGGACAAAAACTGACCAATAATGAATTGACATAGAAAACTGCATGGAATGAATCGATTTGAACCGTTTATGAACCAGTTTCAACTGCTCTGGACTGATCTGAACGGGTTCAAACCGGATAAAACCTGTAAAATTGTGAATTAACATACAAAATCGGCATGCAATTAACCGGTTTGAACCGGATATGAACCAGTATCACCTGCTCTGGACCGGTCTGAACCCGATGGAACCAGTTACAACCGGATGGAACCGGTTTGAACCGGATAAAACCTGTACAATTACGAATTCACATACAAAATCGGCATGGAATAAACCGGTTTGAACTGGTTATGAACCATTACCAACTCCACTGCACTGGTCTGAACCTGTTGAAACCGGTCAGACCCGGATTGAACCGGTTTAAACCGGATAAAACATGACTAATAATGATGTTGTTGTTGTTGTTGTTGTGGGGCTTAACGCCATTTTTCAGCACACGATAGGCTATACATGGCGGCCAGTATTAACGGTGGAGGAAGAAACCGGGAAATCCGCGGAAAGAACCACCGACCCACGAGAAGCTACTGGCAAGCTTTCTCACGACTAATAATGAATTAACATCCAAAGTCGGCATGGAATAAATCGGTTTGAACCAGTTATGAACGAGTATCAACCGCTCTGGACTGGTCTGAACCAGATGGAACCGGTAAGAACGGGATGGAACCGGTTTCAACCGGTTTAAACCGGATAAAACCTGACTAATAATGAATTTACATCCAAAGTCGGCATGGAATAAACCGGTTTGAATCGGTTCTGAACCAGTGTCAACTGCTCTGGACTGTTTTGAAACGGATGGAACCGGTTAGAACCGATTCAAAGCTAATAAAACCTGTCCAGTAATAAACTAACACACAAAAGTCGGCACGAAAAAAACCGGTTTCAACCGGTCATGAACCAGTATCAACTGCTCTGGACTGGTCTGAACCTAATGGAACCGGTTAGAACCGGAATGAACCGGTTCGAACCGGTTTAAGCCAGATAAAACCTGTCCAATAATAAAAAACTAACATACAAAATCGGCAAGGAATAAACCGGTTTCAACCGGTTATGAACCAGTACCAACTGCTCTGGACTGGTTTGAAACGGTTGGAACCGGTTTGAACCGGTTTCAAACGATTTAAACCTGTCCAGTAATGAATTAACATACAAAATCGGCACGGAATAAACCGCTTTGAACCGGTTATGAACCAGTATCAACTGCTCTGTACTGGTTTCAAACGGATGGAACCGGTTAGAACCGGATGGAACCGGTTTGAACCGGTTTAATCCGATTAAAACCTGTCCAATTATGAATTTACATACAAAATCGGCATGGAATAAACCGGTTTCAAACGGTTATGAAACAGTATCAACTGTCCAGGACTGGTCTGAACCTGATCGAACCGGATGGAACCGGTTTGAACCGGATAAAACCTGTCTAATAATAGATTAACATACAAAATCGGCATGGAATAAACCGGTTTGAACCGGTTATGAACCAGTACCAACTCCTCTGGACTGGTTTCAAACGGATGAAACCGGTTAGAACCGGATTTAACCGGTTTGAACCGGTTTCAACCGATTTAAACCTGTCTTGTAATGAATCAACATACAAGTTCGGCACGGAATAAACTGGTTTGATCCGGTTATGAACAAGTATCAACTGCTCTGGACTGATTTCAAACGGATTGGCCCGGTTTGAACCGGTTTAAACTGATTGAAACCTATCCAATAATGAATTGACATACAAAATCGGCATGAAATAAACCGGTTCGAACCGGTTATGAACCAGTATCAACTGCTCTGGACAGGTTTCAAACGGTTGGAACCTGTTAGATCCGGATGCAACCGGTTTGAACCGCTTTGAACCGGATGAAACCTGTCCAATGTTGAATTTACACACAAAATCGGCATGGAATAAACCGGTTTGAACCGGTTATGAACAAGTGTGAACTAATCTGGACTGGTCTGAACCGGATGGAACCGGTCAGACCCGGATGGAACCGGTTTCAACCGGTCTAAACGGGATAAAACCTGCCCAATAATGAACTAACATACAAAATCGGCATGGAATAAGCCGGTTTCAACCGGTTATGAACCAGTATCAACTGCTCTGGACTGGTGTCAAACAGGTGGAACCGGTAAAAACCGGATGGAACCGGTTTGAATCGGTTTAAACCGGATAAAACCTGTCCAATGGTGAATTAAAATGCAAATTCGGCATGGAATTAACCGGTTTGAACCGGTTATGAACCAATATCAACTGCTCTGGACTGGTCTGAACCAGATGGAACCGGTTAGAACCGGATGGAACCGGTCTGAACCGGTTTGAACCGGATAAAACCTGTCCAATAATAAATTAACATACGAAATCGTCATGGAATAAACCGGTTTGAACAGGTTATGAACCAGTATAAACTGCTCTGGACTGATTTGAAACGGATGGAATAGGTTAGAACCGGACGGAACCGGTTTGAACCGGTTTAAACCGATTAAAACCTGTCCAGTAATGAAATCACATACAAAATCAGCGTGGAATCAACCGGTTTGAACCGGTTAGGAACCAATATCAACTGCTCTGGACTTGTTTCAAACGGATGGAACCGGTTAGATCCGGATGGAACCGGTTTGAACCGTTTTAAACCGATTAAAACCTGTCCAGTAATGAATTAGCATACAAAATCAGCATGGATTAAACCGGTTTGAACCGGTTATGAACCAGTATCAACTGCTCTGGACTGGTATCAAACGGATGGAACCGGTTACAACCGGATCGAACCGGTTTGAACCGGTTTAAACCGGATAAAACCTGTTCAGTAATGAATTAACATACAAAATCGGCATGGAATAAACCGATTTGAACCGGTTATGAACCATGATCATCCGCTCTGGACTGGTTTCAAACGGATGGAACCGGTTAGAACCGGTTGGATCCGGTTTGACCAGGTGGAAATAGGATGAAACCTGTCCAATAAGGAATGAACCTACACTATCGGCATGGAATAAACCGGATTGAACCTGTTATGAACCAGTATCAACTGCTCTGGACGGGTTTCAAACGGATGGAACCGGTTTGAACAGGTTTAAACCGGATATAACCTGTCCAATAATGCATTAACATACAAAATCGGCATAGAATAAACCGGATTGAAGCGGTTATGAAGCAGGATCAACTCCTTTGAACTGCTACGGGAATTTGAAGACAACAGAAACCCCAAAAACAAAACAAGGAAAAATGTGTAAATAAAAATAAATATTAAATAGATAAATAAAGGTGTAATCTAGAAAAGAAAACAAAGTTAACTCTCTCCACAATTATCGAGACAACATATCGCTTTCTATCTGCTATCTAGAAAAAAAAGATAATCCTCTCAGAAATTTGAAAAAAAGAAAGGTTTTAAAATCTGTAATGATATAAATGATATTTTACAGATGCAGCTTGTGTATGTACGGTCCATGTGTGTGGTTGAAGCGCAAAATTCCTTTAGATAAAAATGCTTTGTGTGTCTACCAAGATAAAGATTGTAGAGAAAGTAAGCTGTAAAATGAATCAACTCTTTTCTCCCTCAATATTGTACCAGGAAATATTTATTTCAAAGCCAAAAGTGCCGCAGAATCATGGGAAAAAAAGACTGGTCCTCGTCAGAGATGTGATTTAGGTTTCAAATATTCGGAAAGAAGATATAGATGAAATTAAAGGCTGTGTGGATTCTTTATTGAAATACTTTAATTCTGAAGATTTTGAAATAAAAGTCTGGCCTTCTCTTCAGTTCTTTCTTAATTCTAACGCTTAGTAGTTATCTTCTATATTTACTTGCAGAATGCCCAGAAAATCCAAAACAATGCATATGCAGTACAAAGCCAAACTGGAGAATGCCCAGACAATCTAAAACAATGCGTATACAGTACAAAGCCAAATCCCGTGAGAAAGCTGTAGATGAGGCTTAGAGAGGGATCGTGAGTTACCGGACCGCAAGTCAACAATTTGACGTTCCGAAGACGGCATTTATCGACCTTATACAAGGACGTTATGCCCCTGCTTCAAAGTCAGAACGACCTACGGCAATTCCGGTAGCAATAGGAAAACAAATCTATTGTTGACAGGATAATTGATGCATCCGGCAAAGGGTTCGGCATTACCAAGCGCCAACGCATTTTGAAAACTGTTCATCTGTGCAAATCATCATAAGTGAAGATCCCTTTAAAACAAGGTTATCCCCGGGGACAATTGGTGTATGGGTGTTAAATCAAGACTCCCTGTGTTGGTATTAAGAAAGCCTGAAAAACTTAACGTCTCTCACGCAATAATGTTGAATGAAACGGTAGTGCAGAAATTCTGAGATTGGCAAAATGGTTTCCACGCTCAAATTGTACGACAAACGACAAGACATTTGGAACTGTGACGGGACTGGCAAACAAACGGAACACATGCCAGTATCAGGATGTGCTAAGAGGGGAACAAGAAATATCTTAGGCTGGACATCAGAGAAAATGGCACTGTTCTTGTCGGTATTAATGCTGTATAATGTGCAATGCCACCTATGTGCATTATAAAAGGAAATGCACCAAGGTCCCGACATGCCTTCAGCTGTCTTTACGCACCACTATGTACAGTTTGGACCGACCAAAAGAAAACATGGGTGTGTGACGTGCTGGGGGTTGAATTGTTCCAGGGATTATTTCTAAAACATTATGGCACAGATCGGCCACAGTTGCTGATTGTCGATAGTCATTCACGTCATGAAGTTTTGGGGTCTTCTAGAAAAGACCAAAGAGGAGAGCATTCGCATTCTATCTCTACTCCACATACAACACATTTTTTACAACCTCTTGATCGGACAGAGTTTAGTCCTTTAATCAAAGCATACAGTCTCGCTTGCACCGAGTTTTTAACTAAAAATCCAGGTCTGACAATAAATAAATATTCATGGCTGCGGCTATTTAGGTACGCTTGGATTCACAAATAAAAATGTCAGGAAAGGGTTTCAAGCTACTGGAATATGACCGGTGGATATATCTGCCATAACAGAGTATGCTTATCAGCCATCCAGAGTGTACGAGATGGAAAACCCTCTGAATCTGCCATCGTGCACAGCTTCATCTTCATCAGCTTCTGACCAATTCCCTATCCATATCTGTGTCCTTAACCAACAACCTGAAAAAGAGAGCAAATCAATGTCTTTCAGCACAGACCCAGCCCGGTTTCTAGCCAAATAAATGCTATAAATTAATAAGAACACAAAACGTCGAGCCCGTCTTACCTGTAAACAGGAATTTGTTAATAAGAAACACACCAATCAAATAAACATGAGTTATTATATTACGGCGGGTTTTTTCCTTTGATCTTTCCAGTGTTATATATTCTGGTAACCCTTGGCTAGTTCTTTCATAAGAGTTTAACTTTTATTGCACGGATGGGAGATACCAAGTGCGATATTTATAAATGACGAGAGAGAGAGAGAGAGAGAGAGAGAGAGAGATAGAGAGAGAGAGAGAGAGAGATTCAGAGAATAAAATGGATGGTCATTGAAGACTGTTTGTGTTAATCGTGCCATCTTGTACATTAACAATACATTTCCATCTAATTCCACTCAGCCGCAGCAGTGTCCAAAAGTGATTCGATGCATTTATTTTGTTTTATAGGTAACGCAGTATTAAAGAAAAGAAAAGAGAATCCAGAGTGGGAAAGAGGCTCATAACGGAATCATATAACAAGAAGGAGTAGAGGATAATAATTCATCGAAAACTTTTCAGCGGCGTTAGTAGCTGCAATGTGTCTACGGTTTCGTTCGTACTTGACTATACATTTAATTTCCACCCGCTTTCTTCATGGATAAATTTTGATATTTAATCGTGATGCTGTTGCTCGAAGTTCTCTTACAATCGGACGCGTTTCGGCCACGAGTCCTAATAACACAAGTACGTAAGCTGTTCTTGCGCTTCTTGGTGCTTGTAAAGCTGGCTGTGATTTATCTGAGGCCACTGAGTATGGTTTATTTCCAAGTCCTAATAAGTCAAGTATGCAGGTTTATCGCAATCTGCTTGGTATTTGTATCCCACGTTCTCGCGCGAGTTGCCAACATTGGTTGAGGGTAGGCAGACGGAATCAGAACACATTTCATTTTACTATATATTCTCTACATTTGTTTCTCAGTACTGAACTTTCCTTTGTGTCCTAATGATAATAAATCATATCTCATTCTAATGTACCTTCAAAGATGAACTCACAGTGAAGTTCCTCTCATAACTTCATTACTCACTGTATACTGTCGCCGAAATACACACAGACAACCAAACCATAAGCTCATATTCTAAAACATCAACAATTACTTTTAAATCCATGCCAAGAATGCCTAGATCTAACTCTTGTATCACCACCAAAAGGAGACAGGAAAAAAATGCTCTAAAATAGACTGGGACTACTTTCTTACTGAACCGGAAGGAATAGTTGTGATCTGATTCCAAACAGGCCAAATTATTTATGGCCAATTTGAGTAAAACTTTTATATTTGTATGTCACACCTATTTCAACTTTATACAGGAAGTGTCTTTGAATTTCCTAGCATACAAGACATGTGATAGCTGTCAGAAAGTGTGTAGTGCTGGTGTTCCACAGGGTGCAAGTTTTGGCCCAAATGCTCTTGAGAAACAAAACCTAAATTTGCTGCATCTTCCTTAATTATAGGAATTTTTCAGTGCAGAAAAACTGAATTGTAACACAAGATGAGGCCTTTCTGAAACTCTCTGTGAAATTTAAAAGCATTGATAAATTAAATTTTAATGGAAATTTAAATAAACATTTAAATTTTGAAAAATAAATTGTATTGAAAAATTATGTTTTTATACAAGATTTAAAATTCAAACTGACAAATTTTAAAGAGCGATGTTGACTAATGAATTGTATTTAAAACAAATGGTAGTTCAAGTCTGTACAACTGATAACATTTTCCCCAGGGGTAGTGAAACAAGATAGCTGACAGTGATCTTTGCAGCAAATTGCAATATGCCTGTCTAAATGCATATAGGTATACACACTACAGAAACAATTACAGGTGATATATTCCACATTTATTGTGTCAGGTACTCTGACAGTTGTTAGTATAAATAATAGCGCACTCAAATTTAAAGTTTTGATGGGACCAGTACCATGTTTTATAACAAAAATGCATTCCATTTCATTGTCGATAACCACAAAAGGCTATAAGGTAATCGGAAAACACAGCTCCAGGGAGGCTCTACCATATTGAATAATGGTGCTGATCTCTCTCTTGAAGACCTGAGCCATATCTTTGAAGTGCTATATATCAGTGTGGTCATATGAACTAATCTTGGTCACTTAGGGCAGGTATATTGTATATGTCTTTATGAAACATCGCTATCACCACCTGACTACTGGAGAGCTTCCAGACCAATACAACTCTTCCACCTTGTTCCAGATACCAGGCTCGACCTGAAAAGATATAACATGTTTTACTTAATCTTAGAGAACAGCAAGATGTAGTGAAATGAAGTTAAAATGTGTTAGATATGGATATTTGAAAATGACATTAAGGGTGCAAGCAAGGACAAAAATAAACTTGACGTAGGTACACTAGGTATCATAAAGTTTACGGCAATGTGAGGGCGGTGAGGCTTCATCATTGGTGCAAACATTAGTACATACCAGTATGCAGGAAGGTTAAGTGGCAATGTGCTAAATTAAACGATACTACCATATATAATCCTACTCATGATGAAAATAACAACTTTGGATATTGCAAGTGAATGCAACCAAATGTGGCCTCACATATCAGCTATAGGTAACAATAAATCCTATATCATCAACTAAATGTGAAATTCTGATCTCCAGAACTTGTACACAAAGATGGACATTTGCATATATGGGACGTGTACCATGTACTTATTAAGATCAAATGTGCGAACATAGTTTAAATGAGCTGTTTGAAAATTTTTAGTGTATTTTTAAGAGTGTCGGTTAACAATTATTAAGTTGAATGATTCATTGGAATGTGATATGAGACGAAGCTAAAATACCGCACTCTGTCAAAGTACTACATTAAAATATGTTACCATACATAAGCATATTCATGATGAAAATAACATTTTGGGATATTTTAAGTGCACACAACCAGATATGTGCCTTACAGATTCACTATGGGTACAATGTCAGCCTATATGATGTACTGAATGTGAACCTTTGATCCCAAACATTCTAAAATATATGGATATTTGTTCATGTGTGATATGTAACCATGTTAAGATGAGTGATACAAAGTTAAATTCAAATAATCTGTTTGAATATTTCTTGTGTAATCTTTAGAGTGTCAGTTACCAATTTTTATTAGTAATTAATAATTTATAAAGTAAAATGGTTCATTAGAATTCCCATAATATCAGCTTAGGCCATAATGCCGCACTACATCAATGTTTTAACCGAACTGAAAATTATAATGGAATGCATTTTGTGTTCAACTTACATCGGTGGTCTGTTTTCTTACATCCAAGGGTACATATGCCTGGGGAAATCATATTTTATCCCTTTGACCTGTATTTCAATCTCTGACAGTTTAAAATTATTTAGTAGAAAACTTGAGTAGGTTCTACTATTAAGTTTTCATCTCTGTCCTCTCATTCAATACCATATAACTATAACCATATAACCATATAACTATACATATAAACAATTACTGAAAGCTATACAAGCAGATATATATTACTCAGGAAGTCACCCCATCACAAACACCTAAATTGGACGCATAATAAATAGTTTGAATAACCTAAAGGCACAACACCAAATATAATTCTGTCTTAATGTAGTTTAAATGAAGGTCTCATTTTGACTTTCAAAGAAACTTTCTCTGACAAAATTTCACAAATATAAATCATTGCAGCTTGTATATGGTGTAGGAACATATACATACTTCTAATATTTAATACCATTCCCAATAAATATTATTTATCATATATTAGGTATACTTTTTCTATAGTATGTGCAGTTTCATATTTTTTATATTACCATACTTTAAAATATTACTTTATGTCATTCTGACTGATTCAAATAAGTCCATGAAATTATTATGCAGTATTCACTTTATTGATTGGCTGCGATCGTGGGAAAACTTTTTTAACCCCGCGTTCTGGAATTTTTTGTTTTCAATGAACATTTTTGGCTACCATTTTTCGAATCGTCTCGAGAAGAGGAACTGGGGAAAAATGATCTCGTCCGCTTCTATATGGCTAATTTACCCAACAGGGGTTTGTTATGTCATGTATAACATATCATAGCATGAAATATGGCTAAAACCACAAGACTAAAACAATAACAAGTAAAACTATGGGTATTGCTTGTGTGGGGTGGGGGTTGAGGGAGGCGGTTTATCTGTAGCATGGAATCCACCCTATATACAAGCGTGGTTTAAATACTAACTTACAGAAGTAAATAAACTCACCACTGTTCAAAGAAGAAGGTGGACATAAACCGCTCTCCAAACTGACAGAAGTTTGTCCAACCACTGCATATTTACGCGATAAATATGCGATGCAGTTCTGAGTAGAAATGAAATTTGTTTGCATATTCTGTAGTCTACTGTTCCAAATCAAACACTGCAGATATCCAGTCACAAATACATTACAGTAATATGGGTATTTCTTCATCCAGTAAACCTTCTGTCACATGAATAATGCAATATCAATGTAATGTTTAGTTGTGAAAGTGACACTTTAAGGTTATGTAAACATGGATCGTCAGCTGTAAGGGTAGTGCATCGAACAATGCGATATCAGACACATTGGACATTCTGTGTTGAAAAATGATTTTGTCTCTGTAAAATGTTCTGTTTCTTGGGAAGGACGTTTGTTCTTTGATCTATAGTTTGTAAGAAAAGTATAATCTACTTTTAAACGTCAATACTACTTCAATTTTGGTTGGGACATTTTTTTACGCACAACAAATGAAACGTGCAACGTCTGTCAGAATGAACGAAATTAATCGTTCTTCTTTCCAGCTAAATAATTTCCACTGAAATAAACACTATGTGACAAAAAGATTCTCAGACTGGTAATGATTTAATATTACATTTATGAAACTCGCCAAGGCTCGCAAAAGCTGGACGTTATTGAACTCCTTTCATAAATTCGATTATTAAATCATACCAATTTGAGATCCTCTATATATGTGCAGTTTTTTGGGGAAAAATGTAATTAAATTTTTTTAAAAAATTATTTTTTTTTAATTAAATTAATGTTTTATTTTTAATTTCATTCTTCTATTTTTAAAGTCAGTATACACAACATATTAAAATTTTCATGTGTCTGTCATTAATAATAAACTTTTAATACCAATTTAACATTTATTGATATACTACTGACAGGAATCAGAACACATTTTTACTACATATTCTCTACATTTGTTTCTCAACATTTGTTTCTCAGTATTGAGATTTCCTTTGTGTCCTAATGATAATAAATCATATCTCATTCTAAAGTACCTTCAAACATGAACTCACAGTGAATTTTTATCATAGATTGACAGGCATTTCTTTGAGAGGCTGGGCTGTAAACAAACCAATGTGCAATTAAACACAGATTTCACTTACTGATCATCACCAAGGCCCTGTTACTCACTGTGTACTGTCGCCGAAACATACACAGATAACCACACCATAAGCTCATATTCTGAAGAATAGACAAATACCTTTAAATCCATATCAAGAATGCCTAAATAGAGTGGGACTTCATTCGTGGGTACTGAACCGGAACTAATAACTGTGATATGATTCCATACAGATGCATAAGGGAAAGTTATTACTATTTATAAATTTCGTCAATAAATATTTTAAAGTAGTTTTGCTTTACCAGGCTTAGAAACTGGAATCGTTTCAATTCTGACAATTATTTAATTGACTTTTGTATCTTTTTGATCGACAGCGTTGACGTTTTCTGGTGTTTCTACACTCATCGGTTCTTTGTTGGTTACATTGTCGGACATTTAATACATGATCACATCACATGTAACACTAGCAAATTTGAGTGACAGTATTCGTAGTGACATGCCTCAGACTTCATATTTTCCCGGGCAAACACCTTTACACTGATGGCATCGTGTTGCCATTGAAACTTTTTATATATTTACGAAATGTATTCTCTAATAGAAATAATAATCTCTGTTTTCGATTGATGGTTTCCGTAACTTCAGGCGTATATACTCCACACCGAATATATAGGGATGCAAGAATACTCTCGGTGGATAATCTTTGATTGCACGATCATTCGCTGTAAAATACTGTTTATCTGTTATAGAAATTTACAAACTCTTTGCAGTGCTTTGTGTGCATATTTTTTCACCTGGCCGCATACACTAAGAGTTACCATCAAATAGATTATGTGTTTGAATATAAGTTTCTTGAACTCGGTATATGGTCAAATCTAATCAGTAGTAAATATTGTACCAACTCGTTTATGACCGCCGCTTGTACACTGATAGTTTGTGACGTAAAATGTCTTACATTACTCCAAAGATTTTGTCTCTTTGCGTGTGTATCTCTTTACGCAAAACTCGCAACATGGCGCCAATCGATAATACCATTCATCTTCTAAATATTTCACATTCTTACAGAACATTGACTCTATGTTTCCATATATTATAATGCTCAGGGCATTTTTTGAGGTAACTTCTCCTTGATGGTCATCATTGCTGTCATTATTTTCATTAATTGCATCACTGGAGTAATCATTCGTTTCATTATCTGCCCTTGATGGTTGCCAACGTCAGTAACTTCATTTTCTTCCTGCACATTATCGTATAATGACTTTTCATGCTTTATCTCATTAGACTCAAAAATTTTAAGTCTCTGTTCTTCCAAGAGAATTCATAGTTGATTAATATATCACGATGCTCCAGATATGTATTGAAAAATAAAAGCATACATCTTTTAAGCCTCTTTGATAACTCGTAACGAAACGGCGATCTAGTAATTTTTATAACGTTAGACACACACACACATGCTCTAATAGTATTATCCCAGAATTGGATATACTTAAAACATTCTTCAAAATGCTATGCGCATCAATATGTGAATCTGTCTGTCTGTACACACACACACACACACACACACACACACACACACACACATTGTGGTGATTGTTCAATATAAACTATCTCTGCCACAGTCAACATAAAATTTAGAAAATAAAATATAGCTTAACAAATATAATATCAGCAGAATATCTTATATACAATGAAAAAATAATCTTGTACCTGCATTAGTATTTTAGTCGCACGGAAAAGGAATCTCCAAATATGTAGAATATGTAGTATAGTCACAATCAATAATAATGTATTTTGTCTTATTGCAAGCAGATTTTGCTTTGTAAAATCGTTTACGCGACATATGGTTCTTCCTCCACTAGATATACTGGCCGCCATGTATAACTTATAGTGTGCTGCAAAATGGCGTTAAATCCACAACAACAAAAACAACAACAAAGTAGTAAAAGCTACTGAAATCAAAAACTCCTCTTGAGATACTACTAATTGGCATACTTGATTTGGCATGATGGGTACTTCACTGGTCATGGTACCCTATAGCTACCTGCAGATAAATCAGTAATAAGAACACAATACATCGAGTCCATCTTACATGTAAAAAGGAATTTCTTAATAACAAACAAACCAATAAGATGAAGGTCAGTAATTATGTTACGGCGGCTTGTTTCCTTGGATCTCTCAGTTGTTATATATTCTTGTAACACTTCGCTAGGCCGTTCTTTAAAGACTCAGCGAATAAACTGGTTGGTCATTGAAAACTGCTTGTGTTTATCTTGCCATATTGTACATAAAAATCCATTTCCATCATCTAATAAGAACCGCAAGCAAAGATAAAGTCTCTAGTCTCCCGTCTGCTTTCAAAAATTTTCCAAAACGTGCGACAAAATAAAGTAGACTAGTCTTCTTGGAATAGCCACGCTGTCCATAGTGGGGGTAGAGGATAACTTTTCATATAAATAATCAAAATGGAAGCCACAGGAATGCAATAAATTAGTTAGACAAATTTTATCATGTGATGTAAGGTATATCGTGGGGCGGGCGACTCAAATTGTAGTAGTAAAAGTAATTTGAGGTTTCTATTTCAGAGACCCCCCTACCCCCCAAAGCGTTATACGTTAGTATTTTTGTCAGCAGCCTTTTTTAGCTTAAAATGATGACTTTCATATTTCTGACAAAAATATGTTTTGTTGGGGTAGGGGTGTCTCTGAGATAGAAACAACTCAATTACTTATACTACTATTACACTCTAGAAATTATTTTTATAGTTTTGGAGAAAAAAATTATATTAAACAATAAAATATTATATATAATGTCCTTCTGTCATCCAACCCGACATGTTGGATTTGATCTGACAAACAGATTTTGTAAGAGATTTAATTCCATCAAATCAGCCTCAGGTTATACTGGTATAAAGCCTAAAATAATAAGCGATTGTATTAAAAAAGTTGGCTATCATATATCGCCAAAATATAAGTCGGTGTGGTTATTCGCAACTGAAAATGATGTGAGAATAGCGGGTTGGGCAGATGATGTGATGACATTTATTGATAATATGGTTGATATTTTATTTGATAATGATATTTCTAAAGCTATACAAAATTAAACATCTCCTGTTGTAACCCATATTTTATTATTATCTT
This sequence comes from Megalonaias nervosa, assembly GCA_016617855.1. NCBI lineage: Eukaryota > Metazoa > Mollusca > Bivalvia > Unionida > Unionidae > Megalonaias > Megalonaias nervosa. The sequence continues at coordinate 50,585 of JAECUM010033911.1, forward strand.
TTTCATACCTGCTAACTCTGATTGGCAGAATATCTGTTAACATACTGTCAATGATACGAAACTCGCGTATTAAATCATCCATATCATATTTTATACCACGCAAATAAGATCGGATCTGATCAAGTAATTTTTTATAGGTGATACTTGCTGTTTTGCAAGCATTTTTTTTTAGTCGCAAGACGAGGTTCAATTTTTTTACACGCTGTTGCAAGAGAAACACCAACACCAGATATTATTAACAAAAACGGATTTAATGATGCGCCACTTGAAATTATACCATAGCTAGTCATTAACAACGGTAAATATGATATCACTCAAAGTATTTTGGTATAGTATTTGTAACATTGTTTTACGCACCAAAGTTTTTTATGATAATATTTATAATATTGCATTAGAGCGTCCACATCTTGTTTTGGAATGTTTTCTGAAATATGATTAAAATCAACTATATTTTTTTTCATTATATAATATTTGTTTACATATTTTATACAATAGTGCCAGTCTCTGGGTTTGATTTATTATAATTAACTTAATTGTGGTGTTTCAGCTACGAATTCCAGACACCACCAGTAGGGCGTTTCGGTTATTTTTTTATCAGCTACCAGCATAAACGTTTCTTCAGTATCTTTATTTAACATTACTGATACAGTTCCAGAAAAAGCATCGCTTGAATGACGCCATAGATATGTGGTAAATATACCAAATTTTTCACTGCTAAATATGGACAACCTATATACACCAGTGACTTCCGCGGTATGTTTGATAGTGTTATTTTGCGGTGTCCATATTGCTGATCCTGATGCTACTGTGTATACCATATTGACGATCTTCTTGTGAGGAATTTTAGTAACTCTGTTACTAGATTTGTTTTTTCGATGATATTAGGAATTCCGTTAATAATATCGTTTAGTTTTGTGTTAATGTCAGCGAATTTAATATCTACAACCGCTGGACTTAAAAAAAATTCATTAATAGATTTATTTATATTTCTACGAAAATTTAAAAACGTTTGTACGTGATTAGAAAAATTAGTATTTAGTGTAGTTATTCCATCGTTGATTGTTGTTATTGCTGTTACTTGATCGCTAGCGATCTTAATGTTGCTGTCGTCGACGTATTTCTTTGTTGCTGCGTCAAAATCTGTTTCTGGTGTTCTGAAATTATTAATACCATTATTGTTCATGTTGAGGAATGCGCGCATTATACCACCGCGCACTAACACATACTTAAGATTCTTGATCATCGACATATTTTTTTGTTGCTGCGTCTGATTCTGCAGCTGGGTCTCCAAGGTATGTAATTTTTTTTCCTGACATGATAATGATACCTGTAACTGTCACACCTATTTTATCAAGTTTGTTATCATCAACATACTTTAACTGCAAATAACTTACCGCTTGAGTTTGATTTAAGTTTGCTGGCGGATACCTGGTCTCTAAATTTATAATTTTTTTTCCTGGCATATCTAAGTTAGCGCTTAAAGTTCCACCAGATTTATCTAGTTTATTATTATCGACTAATTTAAGTTGTGCATTACT
>JAECUM010033912.1:0-48919 GCA_016617855.1 Megalonaias nervosa
ATATATATATATATATATATATATATATATATATATATATATATATATATATATGAATGGTTCATATGAATGAACAAATAATTCTGCTGTTTTGTGGGTAAATATATAACTGCCAGTCTGTTATTGAAACCAAAAAAAATGTGTTCGTATGAATAAAATCGTATATCCATATTGTCAGTTGACAAATGATTCAGAAAAGAAAAAATATGTCATTTAAAGGGAAAATCCCAGTCCCTCCCACCCCCAGGCACTAAAAGCAGCAAGCACCATAACAACAACCAGGTTGTGCACTTCTGATACAAATTAAAATGCAAGCATACCGACATGTACCCAAAACTATTTAAAGCACACCACAAAGTCTCTACTGGTTTGGGGGGCGTGGTTGGTTAAAAGGGCAGTTTGTGTCACTAAGCACATTTTGTAAATGTTTTATTCTGACCGCGTGTTTTGACCACAGTATTGATTGATTATAGCTGTACATTTAGACCATACCTAATCAGAAACAAAATTCAAGCTTTAAATAGTTTCTTTTCTCTATCGTTAACTTGTATTTTGTGTGCTGTAGAGAAAAAGGACACTCAAGATAGAACGTAAATCAACTTACGTTTAAGAGAATGGACATATCGAGTAAGTTTTCGTCATTATAATATATACAGTGGTAATTCTATAATATCAAATAGTCTTACGCAAAAGGAAACAATCTTTATAAAATACATTACATCCATTACAGCCGCGATCAGTATAATATATTCTCTCGCAAAAGGAATCTACATAATATATTATATGCAGTATAGTCGCGATCTGCCTATCTTAGCCTCGTTTTCGCGATATATTATTATTCATGAGGATCTCATTAAGAATGGTCTATTGCTGACAGTTCCCGAAACGATTTGTCCTCTCTCCATTATGGTTGTCGTCAATGGGATACTCTGCGCACAATCGGAAAGAGTATGGGAGCCACGAAATATCTTTTCAAGTTCAAAGACTCTACATTTCCGAGGGTAATACAATATTGGTTCCTGAATACATTCCTGACAAGCTCTATACGCGGCACTTAAGTTAGAAATATAAATCCCTATGTCTTTAGAACATTTAAAGTAAAATATACTGCTAAACGAAGGTCCCGTTTCTTTTGGTTCTAGTAATTTAATAATTCATCTAGTTTGTTGACCTATCTCTGAATGTAATACTGATGATCCAACTCGACGACACGAACATTCTGTCCACACTTTGGACATGCTTCCAATAATTCACAAGCACATTTATGTTCTTGGAATTGATTCATTTGATGTCGCTTGTAATATGCTTGACTTGCCAATGTTCCACAGCAGGTGGAAGCATTGAATCATTTATTTCCCCCCAGGAACAAAAAGGCTGGATGCTAAAGTGCCACATCTCCCTCCACAATCGATTGTTTAATCATTGGTCACATCTGCCACAATAGTTTCCTGCATCTAAGAAATCCTTTGATATTAGCCATGGCGTCTAATGATTTTAGTGATGACGGACGCAAATTTATTTATCTTAAACAAATATAGGCATATTTTTTACGTATTACTGTTATCGGTTTGAAAAAAAAAAACAACCTACTTTCTTTGTTATTCAGAATTCTAATAGTGACGTTTTACTTCTTCATCAGGAGAGTAAATTCCTGCTTTTAATGTGTATTGTTATAATATTAGTTCAACAAAATCTTCATTTGCCAAATATGCATAAGTTTTGAAAATTCCTTCTTTAACAACTATAACCGTATGCTGAGATTTTTTCGTTTTAAAATGTTTGGTTTCATCCTTTCTAATTCTATATGCTAAAGTGGACTTAACAGATTATACAGACCACATTTACTTTCTGCTATATTTAGCAAATATTAGGACAACATATAAACTTACCAGTCTAAAAGGATTATAAATGTTCTTATGAACAATATTTTCGATGTAAATAATTGCCAAAATTTGCCACTCGACGTCTTAGAATTTGTCCAAATATTGTCCAGTACATATTCTGGTAATTTCGCTTTGTTTACTTCAGCTGCTTTGCGTAAAATTCGTTTTGCCTCTTCTGATCTGCCTTGACTCAGCAGCCATCTTGGAGACTCAGGGATGAGCCTAAATAATAATAATAATAATAATAATAATAATAATAATAATAATAATAATAATAATAACAACAACAACAACCACCACAACAACAACAACAACAACAACAACAACAACAACAACAACAACAACAATAATAATAATAATAATAATAATAATAATAATAATAATAACAACAGATAGCCATAATTAACGTCATCGTAGTAATTTTTACCTATCATCATACGTGAAAGACCAATATAAATAAAGAGATATTACATTTTGGTCATACTTGCACTCGTTCTTTATATCCGACAGTGCTTGAACACGTTCCACGGTTCGAGTATGCTGTGTGTTAAATACCTGCATATGCATCTATTACGATTCTATGGTCTTAAAACGAGCAATAGAAAGAGTGAGAAACAACAAGTTTTGTAAAATTAAACAAATAAGTTGTTTCCCTGAAACAAAGTGAAAATATAAAAAAGGGAACTTACGGTATTGCGAATTAAATTCTCAATATTCCTAGAATTACAGACACAAGTCCTGATGATTAAGTTCTGAATAAACTTTAGCGGAAATTCAAAATAAATCTATCGCTGGAAAAGTTGATATATCAGCGGTGGCCCATGTCGTGGTGATGTGAAAACAGTATTTTGTTGAATCACAATAACACAATCCAAGAATATATCCTTATTTGAAATTTCACTATGAATCCAAGTCTTTATTTCCAAGAATATTATTTTATATGAGCACTTTTGTATTTCCAATAAATAGATAATTTGAATGAAATAAATTCAAGCCCAAACGAAGTACTGGACAGGACAATAATATAATTGATTCTGCTCAGATCTTAACGCACTAATGAATAATTTATAGACAAAAAAAACATGATTATATAGTCCTCTACTTGACCTCTGGTCACAATTTTCATCTTAAAAAAACTGTTACATAATAGAAAATAACCATCTTGAAGATTCGTAATATTTTCAAAATAAAATCTTAGTTATAACTAGAATATGAAATGTGGTAAGCACAATGTTCTTGACTCAGGACAGGATAATATTCATAATAGTTAATCGATACTCATAGGAAACTATTTGCTATGTATTAGTTGTTTACAGAATAAATAAAACCAATGATTCAGGTCAAGTAGAAGATGAACTTGATTTTGGACAAGGTCACGTCCTACATACAATTTTCCATAGCATGAAATAAAATAAAAAAAATATAAATAAAAAATAGCTAACAAACAATGCAAATTAAATATGCATAACAGAAAAAACTGTTTGCTTAAGTATTTTTGTGTGTGAACGACGCACTAACAATTTAGTTTGTTTATTTCTTCATCCTGTTAAACAAAATGACAAAGGGTATCATATTTGTTTCCTTTTTTCTTCATTTTGTCAAGCATCTTCGATACAATAGCGTCTCTAACACGCATCTAATTTAGGTCAATTGTGGAAGTGGAAGACAAAGAACACAATGATCTCAGCCAAGTTGTTCGTCAGAATAAAGCAGGACCAAACAAAGTCAGAATTTATGCGTACACAGGATATGCATAAAAATAACAGCTTTACTTAACGAACTTAGAGATCCTCAAACTTCTGTTTCTTAAATTTTGATCCAAGGTAAATGAAGTGATGGATCATTTTAGATCCAAGATAAATGAAGTGATAGATCAATTTAGATCCAAGGTATATGAAGTGATGGACCATGTTAGATCCAAGGTATATGGAGTGAGGAATTTTTTTATATCCAAGGTATATTAAGCAAGGAATCATTTTAGAGCCAAAGTATATGGAACGATAAGTCATTTTAGATGCAAGATATATGGAGTGAAGAATCATTTTACATCCAAGGTATATGGAGTGAGGAATCATTTTAGATCCAAGGAATATGGAGTGAGGAATCATTTTACATCCAAGGAATATGGAGTGAGGAATCATTTTACATCCAAGGAATATGGAGTGAGGAATCATTTTAGATCTAAGGAATATGGAGTGAGGAATCATTTTAGATCCAAGGTGTATGAAGCGATGAATCATGCTAGATTCAAGGTATATGGAGTGAGGAATCATTTTAGATCCAAGGAATATGGAGTGAGGAATCATTTTACATCCAAGGTATATGGAGTGAGGAATCATTTTAGATCCAAGGAATATGGAGTGAGGAATCATTTTACATCCAAGGAATATGGAGTGAGGAATCATTTTAGATCTAAGGAATATGGAGTGAGGAATCATTTTAGATCCAAGGAATATGGAGTGAGGAATCATTTTAGATCCAAGGTGTATGAAGCGATGAATCATGCTAGATTCAAGGTATATGGAGTGAGGAATCATTTTAGATCCAAGGAATATGGAGTGAGGAATCATTTTAGATCCAAGGAATATGGAGTGAGGAATCATTTTAGATCTAAGGAATATGGAGTGAGGAATCATTTTACATCCAAGGAATATGGAGTGAGGAATCATTTTAGATCCAAGGAATATGGAGTGAGGAATCATTTTAGATCTAAGGAATATGGAGTGAGGAATCATTTTAGATCCAAGGTGTATGAAGCGATGAATCATGCTAGATTCAAGGTATATGGAGTGAGGAATCATTTTAGATCTAAGGAATATGGAGTGAGGAATCATTTTAGATCCAAGGAATATGGAGTGAGGAATCATTTTAGATCCAAGGTGTATGAAGCGATGAATCATGCTAGATTCAAGGTATATGGAGTGAGGAATCATTTTAGATCTAAGGAATATGGAGTGAGGAATCATTTTAGATCCAAGGAATATGAAGTGAGGAATCATTTTTGATCCAAGGAAGTAATGGATCATTTTTTGATCCAAGGTATATATCACTTTTGATCCAAGATATATGAAGTGAAGAATTAGTTTAGATCCTAGATATATGAAGTGATGGATCATTTTAGATCCAAGGCATATGAAGCGAGGAATCATTTTAGATCCAAGGTGTATGCAAAGATGAATTATTTTATATCCAAGGTTACAAGAAGATATGCATCAATTTCGATCCGAGGTACTAGAAGAGATGAATCAGTTCAGGTCCAATTTACAAAAACATATAAATAATTATAGATCCAAGGTATATGAAGATATCAATAATTGCAGATCCAAGGTATATAAAGATATCAGTGATGACAGATCCAATGTATATGTAGATATCAATAATTACAGATCCAAGGAATATGAAGATATCAATAATTGCAGATCCAAGGTATATGAATATATAAATAATTACAGATCCAATGTATGTGAAGAAATGGATCATTTTAGATTCAAAGTATATATGAAGAGATGAATTATTTTAAATCCAAGGTATAGGAAGAAAAGAATGGTTTGATTACAAATGTAAACAATGAAAAGGTTATTGGACAAAGTTATTAATAAACGTTTATTACGGAGTTACTGTTAAAGCGAAGGATGGTGATTTACTGTTAAAGCGAAGGATGGTGATGTTAAAAGTACAATAACACATCATTTTGTTTGAGTAAGACTTGGATGGAATTATTCCTGATGATAAAGTGATTGAAATGTAGATAATGATAGGTTAAATAATAAATCAGCTAATTAAAAATTTATGACTACGCGGGAAATTTGCAATTAGAATCAGAAGATTTTTCTGATAATTCTTTTATGGGAGTAGTGAAGGGGGACAATGGGAAAATACATTACAGACCCCCCCCCCCTTGGACGATATAGGGACAAGATGTATAGGGACAATGGGAAGATACATTACGAAACCTCCCTGGGACGATATAGGGACAAGATTCATATTTGGTCTGTATAGGGACGATAGGAATGGAACAGGTGGGGTAACGTCATGGTACTGGCAACAAAAACAATGTTGCAAGTGGCTGACCTGAATACGCGCGACTACCCTTGGTAGGGACAAACACAATAGAGATATTGACATAGAAACAGGGTTAGAGACAGACATGTACAAGACAGTCATAGATTGATGAATATCAATCTATCACATTTAAAATTATACAACAACTAAAAAAATTTCGGCAAGAAAGAGTAAATCTTTTCGAGGCATATAAGTGGCCCTGAAAAGGGCCTTTGGGTTTCTTCTTCTTCTTTGTCTTCTTCTAATTTCTTCTTTTCCTCCACCAACTTCTTATTTTTTGTCCTACACATTTTTGTCCTACACTTTTTGTCTTCTTCTCATTCTTTTCCTCCTTCTTGTTTTCCTTCTCCTTCTCCTCCTCTTCTTTTTTCCTCTTTTCATTCTCCTCTTCCTTTTCTACCTTTTCGTTTCAAGTTCTCATTTGAATTCTGTCTTCTTCATCTCCTTTCTCCTCCTTTTCCTGTTTTATCATTTCATTCAATATGTCTTTCCCTTTCTTTAAATTGTTTATCTCCATACTTAGTCTATGAGGACTATTAGCCCCAAACATGCATTCTAACAAGCATCTCCTCCACCATACCTAGTATGTCTATTACCTCTTGTAGCTTCATCATTTTCTGCAAATGAATGTTTACTCTGCCATTTTGTATTCTGTGTAGAATGGCGCGAATGCTTACTTACTATTAAATTTAAGTGGTGTGCGCCCGTTCGGGCATGTACCACTATTTTATGTCCGCAAAGCGGACTGCTAAATTTATCCTGGGGGAAGGAAAAAGAGTCTCATCCCCCAGGCGTTTATGCTCTCAAAGAGAGCTGTTAAGTTAGCCTAAAGAGTGTTTCCTAGGTCGTGGGACAACTAAGTCCCAAACGACCTACACTAGCTGGTGAATTGACTTGAATACTGAAGGGCAAAGTGCAAAACTTTTAACCTCATCAGCACACTCCTCAGTTCAAGAGGAGACTCGTTGGCATGCAGGTATTACCGGACTATATTTCTTCATCCATATTACGGGTGTCCAGTCCGCCCATGCAGCATGTTATACCATGCACCCACATGCCACTTCGCCACAGCACCAGCTAGGGGCTATTTGCTTGAGTGGGAATGGACCCAACACGTACTCAAGTAGTAATGGAGTTCCAGTCTAAAGCGATACCAGGTGTCAACCGAAGCAGTAGGAGACGTCAGTCGCGATTGGTCAGCGACTATGACGTCTCATCGGGGCACCTGGTGTTGGACGGGTGGAAATCGTTCCACATCTACGTCCATGTACAGAAGGCCGAGTAAGGAAAAGGAGGAAAAGTATCTCGGCAGTCGGTGCGATGGGAAGCCATGGATGTCGTGTACGCCCCAAAACGCCCGTCCGTACTTATTTCAAATTCAGTCCAGTTGTACTAATGGAAATATAATAAACCAATAATGTGTAAGCCACGTGTGCAATTAGCCAAATAAAATGAGTTACAAAATTTCATTGTAAATTAAATGAGTTTTTAATTTTGTGTACAGAGTGTACATAAACATTTCTAAAAAATCCCAATCAGCTAAGTCGAAATAACTAATTCAATTTGGTTCCACGCATAGCCTTTAACAAGAGTAAATTTTAACGGTGGTATCAAAAGGATCAAATTAGTGCTACAACATAGAGATATAGTCTAAAAAGGTCTTCAAGCCAAAATGAAAACCCATAACATTTTGCCGGCAAAATTGAAAGGTTGCTCGGCTCTTTCCAACCGAGTCCAGGAGTCAAGGCATTCCGGGTTAGGACTTCACTGCTCCTCAGGCCGGCTGGATTCCCTCCTTAGCCACCACCTATAACCTCAGAGAAAGTCCGTCACTCCTGGTCAGTCATGTTAATGTTTCCAGTTACAGTGTTAAATTCTGTACTAATTTGCAGCCTTTTGCAGTGTTGGTGTTTCAATGCGTTGGGTGGGTAGGTGAGCCTTTTGTCCGGTGGGTGGGTAGCTGGGTGTCTGCGGCATACTGCACATACAGGAACCACACTTCTTTTTCTTCTATTTTGTTGATAGTCGTTGTCCATGTGAAACACGTTGTTCCCGCTCCCTTCTCCCCCCACTCGGCAGCACTGGTTCAGCACTGCTCCCTCCACGCGGTCTTCCCATACGGCAAGCAAGCCTGCCGCTCCGGTTGTTTCTCCCTTGACGTCCACCGGGTGAATGAATGGAATGGAAAGTATCTGGCGCGAATGACGAGCGCTGTACTTTATATACTTCAAGCACGGACGTGAAGGAAAACATCCCTTACACTCACTTCACATATTATATACAATCCATACAGAAGGGAAGAGAAGAAAAACACACCCATATATACTATCCACACAAACGTACGCGAACGCACACAAACACACACTGTACTATCCACACAGAAGGGGAGGAAGAAAAAACACACCAATCTACTATCCACAGAAAAGGGAAGAGAAGAAAAGCACACCCATATCTACTATCCACACAAACATACGCGAACGCACACAAACACACATTCTACTATCCATACAAACCTACGCGAACGCACACAAACACACATTCTACTATCCACACAAACGTACACGAACGCACACAAACACATTCTGCTATCCACGCAAACGTACGCGAACGCATAAAACACACACTCTACTATCCACACAAACGTACGCGAATGCATTCAACACACACACACACACACACACACACACACACACACACACACACACACACACACACACACACACACACACACACACACACACATCAGTAAAGGAGTGAGTGTTTAGAGTCACACTATTCTACATTCACACAAATTGGCAACTTGAATAGTGTCTCTTTTCTAGAGATCTGGTTAGCCCTGAGAAGGGCTGTTCTTCTTGGAACTCCAATTGCACCTGGCTAATGGTAGCATCTCCCAGGCCGGTCACCACACACGCATCGTCGGCTCCAGTCCTGTTCCCAATTGATGCGTGTGGCTGGTAACGCAGAGGGTGGTTGGCTGGCTTCATTCTCCCAGTCTTCACTTTGAGGGATAGTGAAGACTTGTTCCCTCTGTCTTCTACGTCAGACCCGTGGATGAGGTCTCCTTATCTCCTCCTCCCAGTTTTCAATTTGGGGTACCACAGGTCTTTGTACTGGTGGTAGAGGCTGTGGTGCTGGTACTGGTTGTGGAGGCGTCCTCACCTCAGGCTTGACCTCAAACAGAGGTCTCAGTATGAGGTGAGGCAGGATCCCTCTCTTCTTTTCTTCTTCTTCTTTCGTCTTTTTTTCCTCTTCTTCCTCTTTGAGCCTGGCACTTTCCGCTATGGCCTCCATAGCCAACTCATCTAAAATGCGCCTGGCATATTCCAGGTGCATTTGGAGCTCCAGTAACTTTGCTATTCTGTTACTCATGTTGACTGGTCAACGTTGGGTAGCCAAACTGACGATTGCTCCGCTTTATATCCCTGGAGCACGGACATGAAGGAAAACATCCCCAACACCAAAATTTATCATACCACTATTACCATTACATGGAACGCGCGGCCCTAAAAGAAACACTAACGTTGACCTTTTCTACTTACAAACACAGACACACACTATCTGACAAGACAAAAACGAAGTGTGGATTTTTACTGTCAAAAGAAACGAAGTGCTTCTAGACACACTTCTATTTTTTCAACATAAAAAACACACATTTTTTAGCAATCCGATTAGTATGTCTTTTCGAGAGTATTGGGGTAGCCCTAAAAAGGGCTGTTTTTGTTAACGGGGAGTGATGGCAATCTTTTATCGTCTAGGAATGCATCCCCGTCTGGCGGCAGGCTTTCCTACAGGATACGGTCTGCTTCTGCGGAAAGAGAAGGAGAACTCCTTGGTGTCTACTGGACAGAATCGACAAAACCTCTTGTCTGGCTCCTGCTGCTGTTGCTGTTGCTGTTCTCTCTGCTTCTGAAGTCTATACTTCTCCGTCCACTCTTCTTGCTCTTTCTTGATTTCTCCTCTGAAGAGTTCTTCTATCAGGTCTTGGGTCACTTTCAACATCTGACATTATCTATCTCTTCATGCTTCGGTATCAGGTTTTGCCTGACACGATGTAAATTCACATAAGCTTCGTTCAGCTTGGCTAGTCTTGAAGGCATGTTCATAGATAGACGAGTCAACCAAGGATGGACAGACTGGAGACTGTCCCCGCTTTATATGGTTCAAACGTGGATGCGATAGAAAACACCCCTACTGGGTTTTTGTTTGGTCGGAACGCTATGACAGCTAATGTCATGGTGAGGGATAGAGAGAGAAGTCAAAGAGCATTTATTCACAGTGTTTTTACGATGGACACATTTTTTCAAAACACAACATTTTTTATTCAACAAACAACTAACAACTAACAATTAATAACAATATCAAGCAAACTTTTTTGGACAAGGTTGACAACGTTGTGAAGTCAAGTTAGATTTCCACTGATGGAAGTCATTCGACCATTGATGTACGCTACGTTTCCTAGCTAAAGACAAAAGATAGCCATAATGGTCACAAAACCATCGATCTACTTTCTCATCGTTTCTAGAAGAGTTACTATCAAAATAAGTCACTAAATGTTCTAAAGGATATCCAAGACTGCGTTGATGAAGAAAATACACACAATATTGTCCACACACCATGGAATCTGTGCCTTGTAATTTCACATTATTGAATCGTGTCGTCTGGGCATTTCTTCTCATAAAGTCAATGATGTCGTCTTCCAAAGGGGGTAATCCATACGAATCAAAATACTCCACACAATCCTCTTTAGGGAAGTAGACGGCTACCCAGTGGGTTCCTGGCAGATGACTGTCGTCCGTGTTGATGACATAAGCTTGATGATGTTAAGGTTTGCGATGAGGTAGTTCATCTTTAGCACACACGACAGGATTCCAAGAAGCAGTGTACGAACTGTTGTTCAAAAAGGTAATAAAGTTCCCATGTATCCATTTTTCTTGTTGTTTTTTTTTTTTCACAGGTAATGATAAGTCATCAATTCAATTCTGACATTTTACTTGAAAATCTCTGTCAAGTAACCGTTTCTTTGCTTCGTCTCCGCACTCTGGGGCAAGAGATTTCCGATGCGATAGATCTCTAAAATTGTCGGGGGGGGGGAGGGCAGGAATGATTATGCAAGCCTTTAGATCACTCATGCAACACTGCTTCTTCCGAGAAGAGACACCAAGCGTCGTCCAGATACTCGTCCGATTTTTCTTCTTGACTCAGCATCAGACATTTATTGTGTTGAATTTGACTGGGATGATCGTTTTGACATCCATAGCAATCTTTCTTGGTCAATTCCGTAATTTTATCCGCCAGGTGTTTGGCAAAACAGGACGCTAAATTTTCTTGTTCTGGCCATCTGGACGTGACCATCACGTCCTCTTCGTCTTTGTCTTCGGGTTCTGCTTTCACGGTATCCTCCCATTCCATTTCCAAAGATTCTCCACTGTTCAAAGAGGGATATGAGTCTTCCATAGTTTCTAATAGTCTAGAATGACTTCTCTCAAACTGTTGATTTCTATGGTATTATCGAATTCGGCATCCAGGATGACGTTTACCGGCTCGGCGAGAGCTTCTGCAAACTGAAGTTCCACACGCAGTTGACCGGATTTTGTAGGGTGGAAATGTCCCTCGTCGCTGCCTTGGTCTGGAGTGAAATCAAAGGCCCACAGAGTGTAACCTCCTGTATAATCTTCGTACGAAATGCCGTGACTGGTGTTGGTTCCTATTTGTCCGGTAGTTTCGTACAAGGCAAAGTACGATCTCAAGTAATTCTTCTGGGCAAAGTTAAGTTCGAAGGGCCTGGTACACAAAGTCTTGCCATCGCGACTGACTTCGATCTTGGACACTCTGTAGTGCTTAAACTGGAAAGGATTTTGATCGTGGGCTCCATTGAGGGCTGCATTGCTCACGACACCAACGATTAAACATTTGGGTAACTGTCCTTGGAACAGACGATCTTCGATCTTGGATCGTAGTGCAGCAGCAATGGCGAATATTTTCACTTCTACGTGTCGTATCGGATACTTGGCGGTTGTTCTGCTCAATGTGTGACTGATGTCGTTTCCCGCTTTAGGTAACACTTCTACGCGGCGTACGTAAAGTCTGGCTTCTTGGATGATGGTTTTGTACTCGTTGGTATGAGCCATCAAATGGAAAGCGGTACTGCTGAGATTCAGTCTCAGGCGGATATCCACTCCTTTGAGCAAATACTTGTCTTGCAACCACATGTCCAAATGCAAACGATCCATCAGTTCTAAACTACGTCCTTCCAGGAGTTTCTTTCGACGGTCGTTAAAGCCCACATTGTGAGGATCGTCATCTGCTGTCAGGGTTGTGTCGTTAAACTTGTCCTCACCTGCGGTGTCAGGTTTCCAAACCACGCAAGCATCCTGATGAGTGTTCTTGGCCTCTTTTCCATACGTCAAGAGATTTTCAATGTACGCTCGGTAAGGGTAAGTATCCATGCTACTGCTGACCAGTTTGTTATTCAAGTACAAATCCACTTCGCTGAACAAGCAATGCATGAAATTGTTGACGGGAGCTACTCTGGCATCGGCTCCCGGATTGATATTGTCCGTTTTGATCACTTTGAGTTTCAGGTACAAGTATCTGCTATTCAGATCAATGTAATCTTCGGGTTGTCCTTTTGATTTCAAACTCGATGGGAGCTGAATCCGTCAAAGAGGAGATAGGATGAAATTGTACCCATTGGGATTCTTGCATCGTCATCATGGTGGATGGCATGGCAAACAGATCCAGTTCCGACTTGGAACAGGCGCAAGACTCTCGGTGCATCGTTTTTTCTTTCTTTCTCTCTGTTTGTGATTTAATAATCAAAAACGTCTAAGTCTCGGACGGTTCTTTTCTTGGTCTTTCTAGCTCAGGGGGTATGAAGTCTTCTGAAGGGGTGTCTTGGTCGTCTCTTTCTGCCTTGTCCTTGCTGTGGCTTCAGGGAAGTAGGAATGCCTGACTCGGCAGCATCCGGGGCATTTATAGAACTTTCTCGTCGGCCCAAAATGTCTTTGCCCGTTTGAAGCAAGACATTTTTGCCTGCTCTCAAGAAAGCTTCTTTGGGATTTTGTTTGTCAAAGATGACATTTTGGAGAAATACTTTGCTTTGCGTCAAAGCGGCATCTTTCAAGCATGCAATCCCCGTCTCACCATCGGTTTTAAAACGGGAGCCATCGTACGAAAAGATGATTTGATCATATCTCCTAAACCATGTCATCGCTGTCGAGCGGCTCCTTGGTACACAGGATACATGACTTACAAGGGGTTAGAGTAATCGCTTTCGAAAATGGAGTTTCACTGTCACTTTCCCTTTGATGAATGGAATATTTTGTCCCAGATTTCCTTTTATAGTAATGTTGACAGTGTCAAAATACGACTTACTGACGGGTAAAGAGTGAGGATGTACAAATTCGCGGTGAACGTGATAGGTGTTTCCACCTTCCTCGTCAGCGTTCGTGGCAGAATCCACTTTGAAAGGAATGACACGCAGTAACGGTACGAAGGTGTGTCCCACCACGTTGTACTCCACCACATCGGAGTACACAAAGATCAAATTCAGTCCTTGATTCATTTCTACAGTTAATCGAAAATATTTCGCAAAATAAAAGTTGCCGGTAACGGCTAGTATTTTGTTTTTAATCTTGATTAACTTGAGATCTCCACCCAAAATGTCATACAGTTCAGGACAAAATGTAATGACCAATACTTTGTCCTCTGAAAATTTGATCAGGAAGCGTCGAGCTATTTTGTGGTACTCGAGGGTGACACTCTTTCTGGTTTTCTCCAAGGCTTTGCCAAACACGGCATTGAAACTGTCAGCTATCGCGTTCACCAAATGTTGCCTACTATAATCATAGCTTGGGGGAATTGTCAACAGATAGGTGAACCGTTTAGTTTTGGAGTCTTGTGTTTTCATAGAGTCACTTGCAGTGGTGCGTTCATCCAAGTTTTGCTGCACTTGCTCGTTGTGAACTTCCACCGTAAAAGTGTTTTGATTTTCAATGATGTTTTTGATTTGTGTAGGGTGAATCATTTTCACTAAAGCCACTTCCCAATGGGGTTCATGATCCAATTGGATGGTCTGAGGTAATTTGGCTGTGAAACAGCACAAAGTATTGTGAAGAAACACCTCCATGTAACTGTCACTGGGTAACGTTAAGTAAAATTGGTTGTTCATAATTCCACAGTTCTAGTGTCCGAGGGGTCGCTGAAAGTCAGAGGAGTGTCTAAAAGAAGATTGTTAGGGGGACTGTTGGAAGGGGGACTGACGTTGGACGCAAGGCTCCCGTTGTTGTTCCCGTTCGAGGAATATTTCAGGGACGGATTGGGAAGAAGGTAACCGATGAAACTGCTGAGGAAAATGGTCCACAATTGTTTGTTTCCTTGTTGCAAACTCAAATTGGCAATGGCAGCACCAATGACACAATACGCCACAAAGATTTGGCAGAAAAAGACGATTTGCGTTTTAGGCACACGCTCACCACACTACACCCACAAGTGTTGCTTTTGTAGATCTTGCAGAGAAGAACTGGGGGAAGGAGTGATCACTGTAGCGATTGAGTCTGTGTTGAAGGGCATGATGGTCACTTCTTTTTATTGTCGATGATTTGCGAAGCGTCGATCCAAGAGTCAAAACTCGGCGGATATCCTTTCCAATGTACTTTGACTTCTTTGACACGACGTTTTCCCACTTTACGAGTTCTTCGATCGAGAATGCTATCGATCTCGTACACGTCGTCTTCTTTTTTGGTCACACGTTGTAACTCGGGCAAGTAAAACGTTCCTTTTAACACTTCCCCGTTCATGTCTTCCAATTTATAAACGGTAGGATGACGGTCAGGCACTCGTTCAGTGACAGGAAACAATTCGGTGGTCCAGTTGGGTAAGAAACCTTTGTCGAAAGTGCGTTTGATTTTGCCAATGCGCACCCAATCTCCAACTGACAACACTCCACCTTTCTTGGGGACAGTCACCGTTAGGGACGTACCAAACAGGCGCTCGAAGACGGTCACTTCGTTGTCAGGAGTCACTTCTTGAGGGGCAGGCCCGATGTACCGATGGTAAGATTGGTTGTACGCTTGGACCAGGTGCGGTAAGACGTCGATGCACTTGAGAGTGTGTTGATGCGTAAAATATTTCCACATGCGTTCTTTCAAGGTACGTTGAAAACGTTCCACGATGCTGGCTTTGGTTTCGAGATTCTCGGTGGTGAAAAAATGAATGTTACGTTTCTTTAATTCTTTCTGGAAAGCTTGGTTCAGAAATTCGGTGCCTTTGTCGGTTTGCCATCGAAGAGGGTTACGACCGCTTTGTTTCAACACCAGTTGGAGGACTCGCACTAACTCACTGCTCGATTTGGAAGTTAATGGCACGACCCAAACAAATTTGGAAAAGACGTCGATGACACAAAACAAATATTTGTAGCCACGATTGTAGGTGGCCAAATGAGAGACATAGGTTAATCGGCTTGCCATTGATGATCGATGCCATCCAGTCGGGTGCGACTTCTGGAAAATTTTAGTCGAATGGGTTTGTGTAAGGTGTACGTGGCTTGTTCTTGTAACCAATCTTGTACTTGAGGTAAACAGACACTTTTCAGTCGAGTTTTGGCAGCACGATACAATTTCTGAACTCCTCCGTAACCTGCAGGAGGAGATGGACCGTAGTAAATGCTGGCTAACACTTTCTCCATTTTTTAATAAGTGATCCACTCTTCACTGATGCTACCCTGGATGGGGCGAGGGGGTGGTTTAGAAACGGCTTTACGTGTCCGATGTGCCACGGGAGTAGAAGTCGAGGGTAGTGGTGGTGGTGCTAATGGGATGGCTTTGGTCTTCTTTTTTTTTTCACTTCTGGTTTTCCTTCTTTCTTTTTAACTGCTGTCGAAGGAGGAGTGAACATCATCTTTTAACCCAAGCTTTAAGTTCTTCTCGTTGGGATGTAGGGGAAGGAGTCAATAAGGACGCTGAAATCTTACTAGGGATGGGAGCTGCTGACGGTATTTTAAAGTCTTCTCGTCGCTCTTCTTCCTCAGACATCCTTGGGGCTGCATCTGTCTTGACCGTTGGGGGAGGTGGTGGAATTTTCATGAGAGTCTTAAAATCTTTCAGAGCTGGTAGAGTTGTTTCGTCTAAAGCTTTCTGGTGAAAGAGTTGCAGTCTTTGCAACAGCTGACTGTACCGTTACGATTTTTCCGTTTCCGACAAATCGCTGCGATCCATCAACGATTGCAGTTCGTGTTGTAACTGGGACATCTCGGTCAAATGAGGATTGGGACGTAAATGCGGGGTTCGTTGTTCTTGCCAACGATGGTATTCCATCCATCGTTTGTAAGGTACTAAAGCCAGTTTTCGTCCTTCCATAGGATTTCAATGGTCACGTCTGAGATCTTTTGATTCCAGACAACCCTTTAATCTTCTTGGACCCTTTTATCTTCAACTCAGGACTCCTCCCATCGTTTCCAATACTCCATTCTGCAAGGGTCCTCCTATTGTTCCCATTACTCCTTTTAGAAAGAGTCCTAACAGGGGTAAAATTCCTCCGCATTGCACCAACATCTTTTTCTTTTGAGTAATGGGGATTTTCTTTTGGATCATTTGGCGAAGAACGTGTCGATGTTTGGCTAAGCATTCTTTCAAGTGTTTAGACAAAGGTATCGTGCCTTTCAAGACATTCAGGCAACATTCGCACACGGTATCGATGACATCTTTCGAGGCGGTTTGAATGAGTTGTTATCGAATAGGTGGAGGACCTTTGGACAGGACGGACAACATGTCCCAATATTTGTCTACATGAGGAGGCAGTCCTTTTCTTTTTCCTTTTCCTTTTTGGACAGAAGAACGACGATGGTGACGGTGTGCACTTCTTTGAGGGGACATCTTTGAGCGTTCAGAAGCACAAAAACACTGAACCTTTTATTTACCTCAGGTCTTTTTTATACTTGAATGCGTCGCCACTGATTGTCGTCTCGTCGTTTCATTTTCATGGCAGGCATCACACGTCGTGGAGGGGTTCGCAACGGACTCAATCGAGACAGTTCTTGCTTGGACAAATCCAGTGGACTCTTTAACACGCCCGATCTCACTTGGACTTTGATTTTGGGGGCAGGTACTTTGTGAGCAGCGGCCACTGCCGCTAAGGAGTAAGAGGGTGTCACCACTGGAGAAGAAGTTTTTGGGGACGCGGGTTTCCAATTTTTCAACAAATTAGGAAAGACACATGTCAAATCGGGTTTGGCAGGCATCACCAGCAATGGAGATGTAGAAGAACCTGAGGCTACTGGAGACGCAGTCACCGTTTCGGCAGGTTGTGGTTTGCGAATGTAAGGTTGCATCCTGGCGGCAGTGCCTCTCTTGCGGGTAGAAGCTGTTTTCTGCTGGCTTTTCTTTTTCTTTTTCTGAGACTGTGACCTGGTCTTGACACTGCTGTTCTTTTTCTTTTTCTTCTTGCTATGTTGGGGAGTTGCTTTTTAATTGGGGACGACTTTGGGACATTGGGATCCCATTTTAAGAGAGAACGAATGATGACACCTCCAAGAGAACGGCTACCTCCAGGTTTCAAAATGATTTGCTTTGTGGTTTGAGTGTCGATGCAAGGATCTGCCAGTTGCGTCAAGGCTACTTTGTTTCTCTCAAAAAAGCTTTTGGTTTGATGTGGAATGTGAATGATGCCTTGCAGTAACTGACGTGCTGTCACCGTAAACCATCGTAAGACTTCTTTGAGACTGGCTTCTAAGACATGAGCACGTATTTGTGGATTTTTTTCGGGACTGATGCCATACAAGGCACGAATCAATTTGACGGGAAGATGAGTCTGAAGGGACGTCATGTTGACGCTGTGTGAGACAGACCCAAAGTGACCGAGGTTTTTATAGACTTTTTTTTTGGTTGTTGTTAAGTCAACGACGGGGACGTGTACACGACAGGTCCTCCATCTTGACACCAGTGGTGAAACAGATGGGTACGAAATCGCAAATAATCGGGGGTGATGAGTTTTAATTCCACGAGTAAATAGGGGTATGGGGTTTGAGTGGCATTGTCGTACGCATGAGTCAGCCAAGGCGTTCTTAACTGTTTGGCTAAGACTTGCACTTGCGATTTATTTCTAGGGCTTTTAAACAACACCACATAATGAGCATTGAGACTGAGCGTGTCATGAACTTTACTTTGTTGAAACAAATTTTGGGTGATGTAAATGACATTGGTTTTGCGATGATGCCCTTTGCGCGTAAATCACAGTTTAATTTCTTCTTAGTCTTCTCCTAACATATCGTCGAAGATGACCAGATGGGTTTGACTAGGGTCAGACACGATCCCGTCGTCTTCGCCAGGAATGCCTTCCACAAAGACGATGGAATCGCCTTGACTTTCTCGCAGAAGTTTGTACGCTGATTGCCACTCTTTGTGACACCACACGATCCGTTGAGGTGGACGATCGATCAAATGATGTTTATGTTCGATCAAACGTTTGACAAATTCGGTTTTGCCTGAACCGCTAGGTCCGGCAATGAGCATGTTAAAGGGATGGCGAAGATACAAGGCCTCCCAACTGGTACGATCTAAGTGTTCGTCGATGACTTTGAAAGTGGAGGAAGAGGGAGCAGACAGTAGAGGTAGCCATAGTAGTGTAGGGATTGTCACTTTTGACACGAAGACAGACACGACAAGAGTTTATATACTTTTTTCAGGACATGTTTATCGCCATCTTTAAAAGTGAACAATACGAAAGACAAATATACATAAAAGCCAGATGGTTAAGTACATGAATAAAAGACACATCAAAACGATCATAGTGGAATATAAACAAGCCTTTGTACAACATTTTTGGTGATCAAGGTCTGGTGTTCTAGGGACAGTGTGTAATGTTCTTAGATTCTCTACATTGGGCACAGTCACGCAGGAGTCCTCCCGGAATGGCCTTTCGTGAATGTCTATGACGGTCCCGTCCTGAAGAGAGTGGTTTTCCTCGGTGACGGGTTGTTCTTCTTCTGGTACTGTCACTAACACAGGCTTAACAGTTACTTTTTTCACTGAACGTTGGAAGTCAGGATTACAAATCTTGGGCATAGTGTGCCACTTCCTTTGTCCAAGCCTCGAAGCCCAAACTTTTCCAGTTACGTACATCATTCCAGTGAGGGTGTAAGTCACAAGCTACACACACATCTTCAGTGCCAAAAAATTAACGAATCTTGTTTTCCCGCAGAGGTCGAAAAGTATCGAGATGAAAGCGCAAAGCTTTTCAGAGAATGAGTCTCTCGTGTACTTTTAAAGGGACCACTTTCATGTTTTGGGTGGAATGTACTGTTCGTAAAGAGTCCACAAGGAATCGGACGGTAAACGAAATCCCAGAAAGCAAGTCACTAAGACACACACCACACGTCGATCCTAATTCAATGGACACAGTTCTCGTAAAATGCGATGGTAATCCTCCACTGTCTGAATACTGTCATTGATTTCCTTTCACGGAATCTGTTGTATCACGAATGATAAAGGTCGAGGCGTGGTAGCCCGTTTTTGTACCTCTTTTGTTGGAGGCAATAAGTATACTTTCTGCACAGAGATGATCGTACTCCAGTAGCGAATCTAAATTGTTTAGTCACTAACTTGCACATCACACCCCGTTCAGAAGTGTCCTCTTGAACTAAGCTTACAATGTGTAAAAGATTTTGGTAACCTTCTAAATCTTCTTCTGGAATTCGTTGCAGTAAGTCTACCTTGTAGTAACAAACCAATCCTTCTTGCACAGGGGTAGTTGAACAATGGCTGACCATTGGAACGCTTTCATCAGAATCAATCCTCTTATAGCATTTAGGTACCAGTGGTTTAAACATCGGTGACATAACGGATGCAATTGTTCTTTGCGTTTCACTTGTATTTTCACCAACTCTCGGTAAATGCGTTCTCTCAACTCCACCGGCAAGCCACGAATGTTCTCTTGTAACATATCCATGACCATGTCAGTCAAACACTTCTCCTAGAGCGAAAGTGGCGGACGTAGTGAGTAATTTCTGGCCACTGCCATTCCAGGAAACGGTCAAGAATGGTAATAAAATCTTCTCATGTAAACGGTCTAAAGCGGAATATTCGGAAGAATGCACACTTGATCCAGAGAAATCTGATATGTTTGTTGACTTTTGTCAATTTCCTTTTGTGAATTTCTCGACACAAAAGTTCCTCAATCACCACTTGAGGTTTTGCTCTGACAAGTCCCTGCCAAATGTCCTTGTAGATCTTCTCTTGCAATTCGATTGATAATCTTTGAATATTACTTTTTAAATGGGGTTTAAATACTTGTCTAGGTGTTGTCCAACGTTTGACTCCTAGCCAAGCTGGTTTCTTAAACGGCATGGTATGCCACTTCAATGACTAGGTCCCACTAAAGGTAGGTAGTGACAATCCGGAGACCATCGAACATGTTCCAGGTAAGCGGAATCTTTCTGCTCCCACTCGTCAAGTGACACACGCAACTGAAGAACTTGACCTTATCCCCTTCGCCCAGGTAGATAAATCCGGGTCTGGCTAATTCTTCGGGGGTAGGTCCTTCGAGATATTTGGGCCATTTTCCTCGGAAGGTTTGGAATCGACTTTCAAAGTCGCAATATTCAGGCAATCGCACAGGGAACGAATATTCGTCTTTCACAGATTCATTTCGATGAGGGTACTGTGAAATCCTCAGGAGTTTACTCAGGGTTGGATGACATCCGCAGGGTGGTAGCCGCATGTTTTCATGATGACATTCACCATGAAAACCAATAAAGTGTCCACGATAACGAGTGGCATCGCTTCGCATCTGTTAGGTTTGACACGCACCGCATGGTAGGTGTAGTGATAGTCATAGCAAAGTTCCCATGAGAATCACCGAACTAGAATGGTGTGATCTGTTTGTTAGCATACATCTTTCTCACTTGGTCTTGGTAGTCACAATGAACAATCGGTCTTGGACGTTGTCCCTTTTTACATGCTGGCCAATATTAGTGTGTCGGTAAGGTAAAGTTAAGTGGTTGGGAAAGTCAAACTCTCTTCTGGTACACGATTTGGTACACTTTTTCCAAAGGTCGACTGACGATTTGATGTGTGGGTAAACGTACAATCTTGTGAGGTTGGTAGGTGGTCACAATAAAGTTTCCATCCTGTCCAGACTGCAACGCTTCTTTCAATACGCCAAAGTTCACTCGACCGGTGCGATAATTGAGAGTCAATCCTTTCACTTTACATCTGTGTGCACTTCTTGTTTGTCCCGGTATTCGTAGCCGTAATGTTTGGGACCGCCACTAGCAAAACTTAGAATCTTGTCGCCGGGATGCTTGTCCGTCCAGGCTCTTAAACGGTCTCCTTCGATGACAGGGTGACAGTGACCCAGGCGATTGATGTAGATGCAACTGTCCGTGTCAAAATACAGGACGCGATCTCATAAGTTGGTGTAACGCTTCGAACAATTTAACGCGAGCATGGGCTGTCACGTAGGCTGCAATGATGACATTTCCAAATTCGTCTGCTTCTACAAAGTCCAGTTCTTCTTCGTAATTGACTAAGATCAAGTCCTCACGAACGACCTCCACGTGTTTCATCTATTTGGTTTTGTCGTGAATCATCTGGAAGTAGCGGGAAGGTTCTGTCAAATACTCCGTCTTGGGTAAACACGGTCGTTGTGCCATTTTGCCCCACAAGCAATTTAACATCACTCGGCAAACGATCGCCTTCCTTTGTTTTTCTCGATGTCGTCTAAAGTGATGCCTTCCTGCTCCCAGTATTTCTCTTTGAATTTCTTTTGGTCTTCGGGAGTGTGGCACCAGGAAGGATAGCCACTGGCTTCTTGTTTCGGTTTAAAAAAGGCATCCACGTAGTCTGCGAAATTTCCTTTCTGGGTTTCGTCGCCCTTGTGATATTTTTCTGTCTTCTGAAAGTGGTAAATTTCATACACTTCGAACAGTTGGTATCCCAAGTTCAGAGCTTTAAACAATTCCACGCTGACCCACGCTCATGTCAAGGTGCATTCTTCCTGGGTGTGCTGACAAGGTTGGTCTTGGTTGCACGTTTCGGAATAAGTACGACACAAGGGAAATGGTGAGGTAAAACGGGATGGTACAGGTCCGTGGGAGGCAAGACTTTGTACTTTATCAATCCTTCGTATTGTCGAATGTTGTCCAGGTCAATGTGTTCCGTCAGCAATTGCAGGTGCCCGTGGGAGAGTGACAATATTTGCACACGTATGGATACAGCGAATACACGTCCAAGAATTTGATTTCTTCTCCTTACTCCTCGTCGGCTTGGTACAGCAAACAGGTGGCATTCATCCGTCCTCCGTACAAGCTGTACCTCGGGTTCAGTGGGTCAACCAGTTTGTAACTTTCCACGATCCGTTCAAACTCGGGATCGGTTTCAAACGGTAATCGTACTCGTGTTCCCAAATTTCCACCACTTGGTATCCTTGCTGTTCTAACTTCAATCACCTCTGACAAGTGGTCTTGTACAAGTCTTCCATGGTCCGTTGTAAAATCTGATTTTTAGTATCACGTTGAGGGTAATAGATGGGACATCCGTGAAATAAGCACCCGTTAGACTCGTACACGATCTTGGGGTTTTCTAAGTCCCAGCCATCCACCGAATACGTTCCAATGGTCTTTTTGCATCCTCCGTTATGAGCATGTTGAATCCATTTGTCTTCCTTGTCGCACAAGTAATGTAACCAGCGATGGGCTTTGACCGAGTATTGATGTTTGACAAAGTTGGTCGTTTGAGGACTTATGACACCCAGGATGTTTTCAGGCACGAATCGTTGGCGGTACACTAAGGAACACGCTTTGAAAATGGTACAGGCTTCTTTCAAAGGATCGATCCCTCCGTGCTCCATGAATAATTCTCGAAATTTTCTACAACAGCGCGATAAAATGTCCACGTCGGAAGGACAATACTTTAACATTTCTTCCTGAAAGTGAAAGGGGTCCGAGGCGTGAGTGTTGTACCAAGCGTAGAAAGCTTCTCGCTGTTCGGTGCGCATGTTGTCGGGGTAATAGTAGTGAGCCTCAGGCAAATGGGGTAGAACGGCGTGTTGATTGGCTTCGGTATTGAAAAAGTGCGGAAAATAGACTTTGGCCATTTCTGTCATTCCAAACGTTTAAGGCATTCGACTCAAAGGCATGGCCAAGTAACTCATCGAATCTTTAAACTGTACTTGGCCCACTTGCATGGAAATGATTTTGGCACCGTTCAAAGTCACTTTAGGACGTTCGGTAATTTTTTCCGTATAGTATCGGAAAAGAAATTGCCCATCGTATCCCGAGAAATCGTGAGCCATCACCGTGGCATAGCGATGACAATCTCCGTAACGTTCGATGTCCTCTTGGCTCCACGTCTCGTCGATGGGATCTAAGAACCATTGGGCGAAATCGGCCAGCGTGTTCGGTCCCCGAAAGATTTTTTCGTGTCCTCCAGGAATCTTGCTGCAGTGAAGGCAATGAGTAAAGATAGGCTCTTGGATGAACTTCTCGCACGCTCGGTGAGCCACGCAGAAATTAGGAATGTGAATACCAGTCTCTTGCATGCATTAGAAATCAAAAAAGATGAAAATCCCTTTCTCCTGTTCATCTTCCTCTTCTTGTTTGGAATGGTATTTTTGAATGTAGCATTCGTATTCCAAGTCCACGATTTGGTGACAAATGTAACATCGCTTCTTTCCTGAACATACGTGCGCCTTGGTATTATTGGAACGTATCACTTGTCCACAAGTTGGGCACAATCTCAGCAGCTGACAAGCACTTTTCTACTGTGATCCTTGCGTTTTCAGATGTTGTTGGTAACAGGTCGGACTGACAAAAGTGCGCTGACAAGCTGGGCAATGCACTCGTCCTTGTTCTTCGTCCAGACAGGGTTTAGAGGCCAAGCATCCCTCACATTTCGATCCACAATGCCTGTGTTGCTCTCGTCTGTTATAGCCATGGTCACATTTCTCACAATAATAACCGTATCCCAGGAATCCGGTGATATTGGTAATAGCATCGAAATGTTCATCATGATGATAGACGTGAATGTATTTTCCGTCTTTGAAATATTTGCCTCGAAACAACAGAGGTCCGCACACTTCTTGAGGGTGCACATTCAAGGTGTAGCGTGGAGCTAAGACGTCTTGCAATTTTTGCATTTCAGGAATGCCACAGGGTGTGTCTTTGGTTATCCCCGCTTGCTGTAACAGGAGTTTTGCTTCTCTTCGTTGTTTGGCTCGACCCGATTTTTTAACTGTTTGCCAAGCTCTTTACCATTCTGCCGTGTGGTTCTTGTCGGCATACGTTCGTCCCACCACGATGGCACCAGCTAAACGCATCTTGTCTTGAGGATTGTTAATTTGAGCGAGGCTGCGCTTGACGCTGCGAAGGTCGTCCACCAATAATACCTTTTTGTGCTGTCCGGTCCCTTGGGGAAGAGAAACGTGGGTCATTTAACAGTGTCGTTTTTCCGTCGGTGATGTGAAACTTGTCGTTGGATTGCTGTACGTGTTGAATCTTGTCGATGACTTTGGAAGGTGTCAATTCTGCTGGGCTGCTAAACTCGATCCAAACGGGGGATTTCAAACTGTCGTGATGAATGGAAAGTCTCAAGCGGTCGTCTTCTTTGGTTTCACATTGCTGTTTCAGTGTGGTCAACAAAGAATTCCACACATCGGTGATGAACCCCTTGCTTTTTCCAACGGTACGTCAGACTTGAAATCTTTAAACTTCACCGTGTACGTGTAGGCCGTGGTTCTAAATTTTCTAGAGGATCGTTTGTCCGTTTCTAGAATGTGGTAGTACGTTTCAGGATTTAGTGGTAATGGTTGACTTTGGCTTGGTGTAGACTCTTTGGGTCTGGATTCTGGTTCACTCATGTCATCTTCAAAATCGCTGGCATGAATTTAAGCGAAGACTTCAGCTACTGTGCGAGGCAATCAGTCACGTTTCTGCCTCATACTTTATTCTCCTTTCTTCACGAAATGATGCAATCGTTTCATCTTGACTGCAAAAAGTCAAATGACTACATTTGAAACGCAATGGACCCCAATATATCCATGTCAGGCTAGTGTATATATCAAGGACTAGTGCCTTCCCTTCCAGTATTCATTTCACTCTCAAACTGACCAGAACGATGGAAGAGCCAACTCAGATCGAACTTCTGATCAGAGCTTTGCGACGTGTCATATGAAAGTTTACTTCAGACAAGCCGACGGACTACTCCCCCTCCTTTCGAGATAAAAGTCAAGATACTTGCAATATCTGTCAGAAGAAAGGGCATTGGGCTACAGAATGTCCAGACCGTCAAAAGGCAAGACGGGTGCCAAAAGAGACAAAAGTGAAGATACCTGTTATCATTGTCAAGAGAGAAGACATTGGTCTTCAGACTGCCCTAAGAAAAAAAGGAGCAGGAGTAAGAAGAAGAAGAGGTGCCCTCGGCAAAGGAAGAACCCCGACACGTTAAGAAAGGGAAGAAAAGAAGAAGAGAAAAAAGTGAGGAAGAAGAGGAGGAAAAACCTGTGAAAGTGAAGAAATTAAAAAAAACAGAGAGAGAGTGAACAAAAAACGACACAGAAGAAGTCTATGAACTTTTTTAAAGTCTTGTGATGTGTTGTGAATTGGATTGTAAAATTTGTACTAGAATAGACCAGACAAAAAAAACTTAAGTGTCTCCTGGTTTTGATTTTTTTAGAATAAGGGCCTACACTCACGCACTCACACACGTACATCATAGGGTAAAAAAGGGATTTTGAGTTTTAATTGATTTAGGCAAAATGAATACTATCTCTTTTCAAAAGAAGTGGGTGGCCCTGAAAAGGACCGTTGGGTGTTTTTTTTTTTTTAAAAGAAACAAACGCAGGAACGAGAAGCTATCAGCTTTAACTGCCTTAAGCCTTTGTCACGGCCTAGGCCTACTTCTGGACCTGCTCCTGTCGATGATTGGGTAAAAATCACTAGGGCTGGTATCTCAGGCGTAGTAACAGGATTGGGCTGTTTGGCTCAGGAAAGTCTTTTTCTCTTGGGTCGTAATAAAGAAGTCTGATACATTTGTTTCAGACTCCTTAACTCTGCCAAAATGTCCAAGAGTACCGTTACCGTTTGACTTTCACCGTTCTCCTTCTCTCCTAGACCTTGTTTCTTCTTTGTTTCTTCTTCTTCTTTCTGTCGTTTCCTTCTTGCCTCTTCTTCTTGCTGTTGCTGTTGCTGTTGAAGGAAAAAGCTTGTTCTGCTTCTTTTTGCTGTTGTAAAAATTTCTCCAATTCTTCTTTCTGTCTCTGTTTAAAATCCTCGACGTGTGGTAAAGAAGGAGAAGATGGCAAAGGTGCTGGTACCGGAAAAAATTCTTGCGAAGAAGAGAGAAAATCCACTAAATCCCAATTAAAATTGACCTCTTGTGGAAGTAGGTCTGTGTTGGTTTTGGTGACCGCTGCTATACCATCGCTTCTCGTCTCCACGGCAGGTGCACCCCAATTCATTGTCTTCTTAATTTCCGTAATGTTTCAAAAAAATATTGTCGCATAGATGAACTGCGCACAGACGCTAGCTCACCTATATAGGGAATGTGACGTTACAGCTAACTCTCTTCGGATTGGAAGACAGACTCCGCGAGGTGGCTGAATTTTGTAACGCGTGATGGGATTGGTGAAAAATATCGATCCGTTTCGATCCCTTCTTCCACTATAAATAAACGTGGTTCACTTCATTCCCTTCACCTGTTCTCGTCACAAGATGTGGACAAACGTAGAATCATGTACTCTCGTATCGTCGATGCTGTTCCGTACGGACTTACCCATGTATGTTAAATCATCATGGACAATCATCCGGATCACCGAAACGACGGTTTGGAAAAGAAGTGCCTATGTGGAGAGATAAGGCTGTCTGAAGCGACTCC
This sequence comes from Megalonaias nervosa, assembly GCA_016617855.1. Classification (NCBI taxonomy): domain Eukaryota; kingdom Metazoa; phylum Mollusca; class Bivalvia; order Unionida; family Unionidae; genus Megalonaias; species Megalonaias nervosa. The sequence continues at coordinate 26,813 of JAECUM010033912.1, forward strand.
TCATCTACGGTCCAGAGGTTAGACGAAGTTTAAGAAAGAGAAGAAGATCAGTAAGATGCCCTCTATGTTAACAAAATGGTGTTAACATAAAAAACAACGGCCCTTTTCAGGGCCAATCATATGCCTCGAAAAGATTTACTCTTTCTTGCTGAAACTTTTTTTAGTTGTTGTATAATTTTAAATGTGATAGATTGATATTCATCAATCTATGACTGTCTTGTATATGTCTATGTCTCTAACCATGTTTCTATGTCAATGTTTCTATTGTGTTTGTCCCTACCAAGGGTAGCCGCCCGTATTCAGGTCGGTCACTTGCAACATTGTTGCCAGTACCATGACGTCACCCCACCTGTTCCATTCCTATTGTCCCTATATCGTCCCGGGGTGGGGTGGGGTGGGGTATGTAATGTATTTTCCCATTGTCCCTATATCGTCCCCCTTCACTACTTATGGGTATTAGTATAAAAATATTGCGGATAAGCAACCTACAATGAAATCAATAAAACTGGCAATTTTCTTTCATAATATTCAGGACAGCGTAATGGTGGGATTGTAAAATATAAAAGACTTTGTTTTTAGAAAAGAATGATGAAGAGAGGAAGATAACATATAATAAATAATAAACAAACTTTATATGTAATATGTGCACTAAAACGTTGACAAAAGTATCAAAGTATATTCGTATGAGAAAACGAGGGCTAATTTTACTTCAAATGGTTAAATTTTACATATCTTTCAAGGGTACACAATAATTAAATTGCTGGACATACCCTTTTCGCTTCACAAACCCTTATTTCTTTTGATATTTACATTTTGATATTTTTTATTTTATAAATCTCTTGTTTTGTTGGTCTTTTTGTAATTCCGGCTCATATAATATGCCATCGATTTTTCATCTTTTAAAGCTTCTTGTTCATAAGCAATTTGGGAATTTGGTTAGTAAGTCTGACATTTATTATTTTAAACATTTCTTCTGCCCAATTAGGAGTATATTATTTATAATTTTTTTCTTAGGCATTATTACTATATTATCTAGTTTTTATTTTGCATTTTTTCTTTAAAATCATGATCATCGTTTAGATTCATATAAACCGTTTGTTTATTTTCATGTCTGCTGGTCTCTATAGGGGTCATTTAATACTTTGTGTATCAATTGTTATTATGTTTATCTATATTTGCGCCGATACAGTAACGCTACTTCAGAACCAAATAACTGTTATTGAACGTTTCTGTGATTAAACTTGTATGATGGTCAATCTCGATAAAACTAAATCATTGTTTTCAGAAATGGAAGATATCTCAATCAAGAGAAGGTATGGTTTTTCAAAGAAAGACGTATTGAGTGTGTGCCTTATTACAAGTACATGGGTATATTTTTCACCCCAAAGATGGTTTGGGTGAAAGATAATCAGTTACTAGCGGCTCATGCAAAGAAAGCATCTCCAAGGATTTTCAATGATCAAAAACGATTTGGCTGTTTTAGTACTTTTAAAATTTTGGATTCGATAATAAAACCAATTGCCTGCTATGGGTCAGAGAATAAGTGACATAAATTTAAAAGAGATATTAAAATTGTGCAATACAACTTTTGCAAACAGTATTTAGGTGTTCTTAAAACTACCAATAATGCAAGTGGGTTAGGGGAGCGCGAAAGATACCCACTTTGTACCTCGTATTTTTACGATGTATTTAATACTGGTTGAAGGTTGTAAGAATGCGTTTAACTCGCTACCCACACCAAAGTTATTTAATATTGAAAACATTAGATAAAAATAACCATGTCGCCTGGGCTACCAAAGTTAACGACATGTTATTTGGCTTCGGTTTTGGGTATGTCTGGCTAAATCAAGTTATTGGAGACGAAACACATTTCATTTTCGCTATTTTTGCAAAGAATTAAGGTTTTGACATTCCAGAACTGGTAAAGTGATATTAACAATTCACATAAATGTGTGTATTATATATAACACGTATAAAACCGAATTAGAACCGGGAAAATACCTGTCATGTAGATTTTCATATTTTCTAAGGAAATATTAGCTAAATTTCGATGCTCAGCGCATACCCTGAAAAAAGAGGCAGGTAGGCATAGCAGGATTGAGGTGAAATAATAGGTATTGTGAATTGTACAGGAAACATAATGTTTATTTAGTAGAAGATGAATTCCATTTTGTTTGTGTTTGTCCAGCTTATGACCATATAAGAAAGAAATACTTCAATGAAGTTTATTATCTCTTTCCGTCTGTAGAAAAATTTGTATCCCTAATGAGTCATAGCATGAGTCATAGCAATATATTCATTAGAAGAAATCTTACATCAATTTGGCTTGCCGTCTTAGACAATCTTTGATAACTCAAACGAATGGTGAATAATATACTTACAGGTAGTAAAAATCTTTATAAATAATACACCGATTGTAGGAAATTATGTATCTATACTAACGATGAACACCATATTTAACTTCTTTATACCATGACGCACATCATATTTACTTGTATTATTTTTTGTAATATGGGCCGGTAGCCATAATTACTGTATAAATTCTTCTCCTATATATATATATATATATATATAGTAGTATATATATATATATATATATATGTATATATATATAAGTATGTTGTTATATATATAATATATATATATATATATATATATATAATCATCCAACGATTTCGTTAAAGTTCTGTAATAAAATTACTTTCCTTGAGCAACCAAAAGCTTTTCTGTGATCAAATCGAAACATCATAATTTATTTTACTGTTTAAAAAAAAAAAAACACGTTTACTATCATCAACACCGTCAAATTTCACTTTTGATAACTTCTCGGGATCAACATAACACTTGCCAAAAAATGATTTTGTGGTTAATTTGTACGACCTTTTCAAATTTGATTTCGATATCTGAGCCTTTATCATATTCTACTTCTGTTACAGAACTATCTTGGTAATTTAAATAAAAAGTTTAAATAAAGCGATATTTAACTCTATCTATTAATAAACACTTCACAACATGTCACTATTTTCTTTAACGGCTTTTTATTTTAAAAAGAGTGCTTCTGTTCTTTATTTTTCTTCATTGTATTCAGTTTTGAGGATCGATGATAAATACGTCTTTTTTAAATTATTCTTGGTCAAAATCTTTATGCAGATTTATGAAATAAGTTTCTGTTTTTGCTTTCTCACTAGCTTGTGGCATTAACTGTGGTAATGAGTGTAGTATTGGTGTTTGGTTTTCTGCTAACGTTTTCGATTAACTTTTATTGTTTTATAACACGATGGCGGTTCATGTTTGCAATTTCCTCTTTGATTGGTTGTGCTAATGGTTTGTCAATATCATTATAAAGATTTTGCTTGCCTAATGTTTATCGTACCATTCGCCTAATTTTTTGATATTCATTTGGTCATTCCGCTTGCCTGAATTAAGAACGGGAAATCAGATTTAACATGTACGAACGGAAATTTTGCAGATACAATACTTAGTTGTTCAATCAGCAAGTCACGTACCACCAGTAACTCAAGTATATTATTCCCGGCACCGAGGTTGACAGTTCTATCAGTTTCCAGTCCCGTAGCCAATATGCAAGCCCAGCGAGTATCAGCTGTCCAAGAGAGGAGGAATATCCCATCAGATTGCCTGCCCATAGTCTTTTCCTGGGACCTACTAATTCCATTCCTGTTATGTTTCGGTAGAAAATGAAAATAAACAGTTTAAAGGCACATCAGCTCAAACTAGTCGACATAATGCCAAGCAAAAGTACATAGCAAAGAAAAAGACCAAAACGTCTCACCTAAAGCATTAAATGCGTTTTACAGTATTAATTCAAGCATGAAAAATAACCTTTATCAGTCTTTAAATTAAAGTGACGTTTCTCTGATTCCTTATGTGGGAATGCCCTACAATAATTTGTTATTACCATATATTTTGTACATGGTAAATGTTGTTTTTGAAACTTTGTCAATTTAAATTTATAATTTACTTTTCTTCTTAAAATTCGTGTGTGTGGTTTAAGCAGAACAAGAAATTCTTCTTCTTTAAGAGACACCCCCCCCCCAACAGAATGATCTTCTGATATTTAGTAAGAGGTCAGATAGAACCCTGATATAAAAAAAGATATAATAAACCGATATTATCTCTACGTGTCAAAACGAAATCCACCCAGTAATTGAGGATTACAACTGATAATACCAGAATCGTTTTTAATATTTCAGTGGATTTTCTACTCTAATAAAAGCGACTATAAAAAGTCGCTCTGTTCATCATGGATCTCTACAACGCTACGGGCTGACTCGAAAGTGGGCAAATGTGTGTGTGCTTGTGTGCGCGATGTTGTCCCTAATTCAAAATCTTGTTTGAAATGTTAAGCTACAGCTTCGATGTCCATCTGAGCACCATATTAAATGCAACATAACATGCGAAAATTGAAAATGGTCACACTTTAACCATTATCAAAAGTGTACTATATTGTGTTGGAATGTATATCTTTTTACCGGAAACTGAGTGATCTAGGTGTTCAATAAAACACTGAAAATAATACCTTGAGCGTCTTGACCATTAATGAGGTCGCATACTTTATATTTATTGTTTACCTTCAGGAAATTTCCTTACCCATTACAAAGCAAGACATGAACATTCCCGCATTTGCCGCCCCAACTCCAAAACGCAGTATGACATACTGAGGAAATGTTTCGGCCCAGGAGAGAGCAATCGAGAAGCCATCCAGAAGGACAAAGGACAGATAAAGCGTCTTCTTACGGCCGATCCTGTATGCATTAGTACAGAATCAAGCAAATTTGCGTAATTTCTACAAGGACACATGCAAATAACGGACACATGTTTTGAATGAACATCTGATAATAATGGACACTTGTTTAGAGTGAACACTGAATCATACCGGGCAAACACATCATGAATATCAATGGAAAAATTATCGACATAAATGCAGGTTACCATATTCACAATGTTTATGTTTTTCAGTATTTCCTCTTGCTTTCTTTGCAAGCTAATACACGGCTCTTTTGATCAATAATGGACCAGAAGAACATCAAACTATACAAAAAATTTTCGAGAGGCCCACGCTTGCTATTGTTTTATATGCTTACAAACGTAAATATAATTATGGAACACGCACTGCTCAATACAGAAGAACGTTTTCAGCTGATGAAATGAATTATATAGAAAGTGTCGATGAAACACAAAAAGATCATTTATATAGATACTAATGATTACAAGAACAGATATGGTTTCCGTTTTGAAATAGGTTAAGAAATACGGTCGAAATCCGGTATTGAATATTTTATCGTGGATATGCATAGTTTTAAAAGCTAATGAAATAGTAGCATAATTAAATGGAACACTATCGATGAAATAATATGCAGAAGTCATCAGTGAGAATGAAATCGATCACGAGGAGTTATCTTAATCATCAACAAGTACAACATGCAAAAAGAGATTGTAAAGCCCTGCAGTGAGGGAAAATAAACAATGCAGAGCGCGAAGAAATAGATGATCTGACAAAAATGTTAAAGGAAGGGAACAAAATGAACGAACAAGAGATTCATGAAAGTTTTGTCACGAGGTGACCGTGTGCGGAAGGAACACCTTCGGCACACGTGCTCAGAGCATTTACAAATTAAACAAAAAAAAAAACTTTAACAGTGATTAACTTTGCCTCTGGCATAAATCCTGGTTGTTTTACCTTCTACTATAAAAATAGAAACCTATATTGAATCGATGATTACAAACCATTACAGTAGTGTAAAGTTAAAAATATAAGCTTAAAAGGTGAGACGTAAAAGTAATAGATTTCTATGGTATGCATAGAACATATGATTTTCATGCAAATTAAATAGCAATGGTGATAGAAATTGTAAGTATTCCTACCAAAAACCAGAGGCAAAAATGTCAAACTATGCCAAATAATTAACACAACATAAACCTCAACAATAACCTCATTATCAATCTAGCATATGATGTAAAATAAATTCATGCAGCCAGTATAAATCATGTACGGATCGAGAATATTCTTGAATGCGTAATACACTGGAAGACAACTCGTTGTATTATATTGAGGCATAGTGAAATAGTGTATACAACAGACGGTGTGGTAATGTGATAATGTGACTGGGTGGGACATCATGCCACATGTCTGCGGCATGATGCCCCAGTGCTAGACATCACTATAAACTGTCACACTGCAGACATCGTAGGGATATGACTGAAAATTGTTAAAGCTACGTTAAAAATATAAATCACAAATCACTGTATACAACAGACGGTGTGGTAATGAAAGAGCTGCTATACATATATACATATTACTGCTACTACCACAACTACTACTACTACTTCACACAGAGTACATGTTGCTAGTCAATACGTTTAAGCAGAAAATGAAAAGAAATATTGCTTGCTGTCGGGTGAATCACGGTTATGTTTCATCTCGTGGGTGAAAAACGTAAGCATTTTTACCCACTCGATGAAATATATCAGTTATTCATTTGTCGCAAGAAAATATCCACTACATATTGATGCACTCTTCCCGAATGTGTACGAACCAAGAAAATGTGTCAAAATTTGATAAATCAAGATAACCGAAACAAAACGATTAATATCAACCTTCAAACGATCATGTAAGACCTAACTATATATTTATTGCAATTGCGATGTGTGTTAGCACGTATGCTGCTTACAGGTTTCTTTAAATTCCTCAGTCCATAACATCTTTGTATCACATACAGCCATAACAACATTAAGCCAGAATAAAGTTTACACGCGTGTATACCAAAGCAAAGCTCAGATATAATGAATGTACGGGTGCTTTCTTCGTGTCATTTGATATGAAGGTGAAAGGAGAAGACAACAACGTTATCATAAACAACTTGTGTAGACAGCTTATAACGGCATCACCATATTCTACCGATGCGATGATCTCTACAAATTCATTGACTAAAACACTTTCATATCATAGGAAGATGTGTGGATTCCTGATTCAGTCAGAAAAAAAAACCCTTGAAAGTACGAAGATATAATGGGTGAAAATTTATAAGGTCACATTACATAAAACACAGGCAATGAAGCAATTGAAGCTTTTTGTGTAAGGAACAAAGAATAGAACACCACTTGATTTCAAATGATTTGAAAATCATTGTCCACTCCATCTTGTTCCTTTTACTCGGGATTTCAAATTAAACATTATAATTTCAGAACTTCTGAAGCGATAAATGGTGGTAACCAACACAACTAACTTGAAAACAATTACTTCGGAATTATTTCCATAATCGGCATATGACCAGTACAGAGATGCAATTGTTTTCTCGTTTACTACATTACTCAGGAGAGAATCATCGACATAGAAATTGACTTGAAGAGCATTTGAATACAATTCAAACAAATAGTGAAGAAAGTGATTGAGAGCTTTATTTCCAGGGTTTCAATTTAGGCAACAGTTTAAAGAAGCCACAAAGTATTAGTATCATGATCAAAAAGCAACCTCAATGTTAACAATGTTTAAACTTGACTCAAAGAGCACAAACGACAAAAGATTACATGGCTGTGGTCATAAATGTGAAACAAGGTATACTCATCCAAATCAAGAGAAAAGGAACTGTAGGTGCTCACCAAATGTTGATTGATTTTGTATCTGATGCTTATGTAAAGAATGAAAACAATTAACTCAGATCAAGCAACTTTAAGAATTATTAAACGTACCTAAATAAACTCATAACATGATAATTTGTAGGATAACTAATTCTGGTAAAACAATCTTTGCACTTAATCTGATATAGTCTCAATACCCAAACGTTTTTTTATATTATATCTTTATCACATTCCCAACTGTTCTGTCCAAAATAACTTATGGAAGAACGTTAATTCAAAAAGATGAAAATTTGATTCTTAGAAATTATGAGGTAGGATTTGATAACTGGTTAGAGCTCCTGGTTTATCATTACAGAGAAACCAATACTTTGTTTACAGTTGCAAGGCAGATGATTTTCTTTTGGAATTATTGTCTCTGGAGGTAATTAATAATTTATGAAACGGTCATGCAAGTGTAATGGAATCAACAATTCCATATCTAAAACACAATCAGTCTCATGGTTGTCTGATACTTCAAAGATTAAGTTCTACACCTGATATGTATAAGACTTGCAGCATGAGCTAATCAGGGAGCACGTTAATAATGAAAACGGCCTAGTTTGTACTTCCAAATTTAGATAATCCTAAATTCTTTAATAATAGTATATAACATATTGCATCATTCATGATACAATGGTGTTGTAGATCTCAAAGTGTTGGACGGCTAGAATGTTCCATGACATACTTGTTATTTATAAGTTTGAAGATTTAGGTGATTAATAAAAAAATTGCAATTGCTGGTTTAGCTGTTTCTTTAAATCTCTCAAATTTTCAATCCTTTCAAGCATCCATTTAACAAATTTGATATATAAATTGTCTTGAAATCAGTATTCAATTTAATTGCTTAGTTCTGTTGTAAAACTTTATAAACAAGTTTTGCTAGCCCAACAGGTCCCCTTAGTGGACCGTTTTATAAGTCTGATCGTTAAGTCTAATTGAAAATTTCATTCAATTGCGGAGTTTTAAATCTGATGATCTTCATCAAATAACACTCAGTAAGATTAAAAACTTTATTGTTGCCACCACAAAATCCATATTCGCTCAACGACTGAATACTTAGGTTCTTTCGTTATGATTTTGTTCAATATCGTTTTTTATTCATCTTACTGATTTCTTTTATATGTCACGTATTAAGCAGGTTTGCAGTTTTTCTCACATGTTTTGGTATTGGTGTATCGTGTATTAATATCTTCACTGTGGCTTGCTTAAGATAAATATTTCATATATATTTAACTATTCTGCATGTACTTGGATGGACAGAGAGAAACTATATTAATATTGCTTTTTTGTATGGAATGACCGCTAGAATAAAAATTGTATTTGTTATCAATGCACAACAAAATATAAATATTGTGGGCAAAGTAAGCTGCATTTATGGCAATCATTTTGTAAATCGTACATAGTAAAATAAGCTTTGGAAAAATAAGTCATTGCCAAATAGGCTGCTCAACAAATATTAGCTTGAATTCTATATATTAAAAGAACAAATACGATCTATTTAGATGACATAATATATAACAAATATTTTAAAGTTGTGTTCTATTTAGAATTTTGAATGTAAGATTCCGTTATTGTCCTGAAATGATTCTTTAAACTTGGTTGGCTGGTAGCAATTCGCAGCAGAGTATTGATTGGTCGTATTATTCGACAGTGAATCATGATTTAGACTGGCTTCCATGTTGCTGGTTTGCCTTGTTTAAGCCAGTCCAGTTCTTTTATTCCACAGATTCGGCAGCACAGGAGTGTAGTGTCCCTTGAGACGCAAAGCATGATGGAGATATTTTGCTGAGCACAGACATAAGGGTAATTCAATTCTTAATTATGATTTTGAACTTTCGGAACATTACAAAGGTAAAAATATATAATAAAAGCAAAAATGCAGCATCAGCGGTAACAGCAGTAACAGTAGAAGAAAGGCAAAAGCATTTTAAGTCCTTTGGAAATGTCAATGATGATATATACACTATCAGCAAATGTTCTCTGTCTGTATGTCTGTCTGTCTCTCATTTGCGTAGAGAAAATGCGAACTTCTTACACATCAGAGAGTATTCCAAACACTAGTGCTCCAGTAAAGACGCCTCCAAAGAATATCGACTTTGCAACAGTCTGCAGAAAAGTCCTGTCGCATACCAAGTTAACCTGTTGGACACAAATCAAATTGAAATGGCAGTAACTGCGATTTAGACGATCATTTACTTTCTGTAAATTATTCGTTCCTTGCTAAAAAAAAAACTATTCTCTATTTATTATCTTTTTTAAGTGAAAGGTTAAAAATTACGTCCTGTTAAATCTATTTCAAATTCTGCGATGACGATGCTGACGACCACTATAATACTTATGATTGTTATTATTATTATTATTATTATTATTATTATTATTATTATAGCTGTCGTTATATATAATTATATTAATAGTAACAGTGGTGGTGGTGGTGGTTGTATGATAGTCATGTACAATTTCAGTTGTAATCTATAAAATACAATAATAATATCCAAAACATGTAACATCTGCATATATGTATTTAAGAGAATATTGATTTCTGTATGTGACCCAGAGTACATACTGTATCTAAATGCATCTACCAACCCACTGTAAAACAAAACGTGAAAAGCAACCCCTGTTCACGCAACTTGACGATGAAACCAAAAATTGTGTTAGTTTCATCATCTCTTAAAGGATCACATCCTCAGCTGTTATCGTATGACCTCTTAAACATATATTCGCATCACTTGTTTTAGAAAATGAGGTAAAACCAAAGCAGGAATGTCTCACATAGCAATCGATGATAATTTTTATTGACAAACAACACACATTTAAATGTATACAAACGTAGTCCTTCTAGAATGGAGAAAATTATAAACCCCTCAACCCTGATTTCAAATTATTCCAATCGATCCTCAAAGAGGACATGTATACAATTGTAATAATGGCTTTACAGCTCGGGCATTCTCACTAAGTCAGAGACTAAGCACATACATCTGGTAATGTTGAGAACTCTGACATAGTGCGAATTTGTTACCGGTAGGTATAAGCATTCAGATTGACTGGGTTTATCAATGTTCATCTTATTTCGAGTTATCTAATGCGTTACTCGAAGACGTGTACGTGTCGAATGAATCTTGGAAAATATTGATAATTTCTGATAGCGCGTTATTTGTTGTAACTTTAGTCTTGTAACATTGGACCTCACATATAGTTATTTATCATCAAAGATAAGGCTAATTGTATAAACCGAGTTAAACAGCATTTTCAAATGAGCAATCGAATCCGAAAAGCAACTTACAGCAATAGATTTGCTGAATTTAAATAATGACATGACGGAAAAATAATAAACTTCAAAAAAAAAAAAAAATGAAACCAGGTCTGATCATAGACAACTGGAGTACCTCTTCGTATATGTATCTATTGCATGTACCAGCTACGTTACGTGTGTAAATATTCATACATATCTACAAGTATATAAGTATGTGAATTTCTTTTAGTGAGCATAGTTGCACGTAAGTAAAGCAAATTTGCGCTTCATACGTCATTCGATTGAATGATACCTAAATATCATTAATCCAAAAGTGGTCTTTACACCAAAACTCGGGTGATAGAGAGAAATCAGTTCTAAATAATTAATTTAAAAAACATAAATCTGTATCATGGTTTCGTTTGTTTTTTATTGTTCTGTGAAGTTAGAAAGTGAAAGTCGTTACGACTTTACGGTCTTAAATAATCTAACAGAAAAAAGCAAAACCAACAAGTTTAGCAAAATTCAACAAACAATTTATTTCCCTAAAATACAAAGTGAAAATTTAAAAGAAACGTACAGTAGTGTGAGTTAAATCACAAATAATAAAATGTTCTATAATAAGTCCAAAAGTAAAGAGTGTTCCGAATGAATTCCAATATTGATCACTGAATACAATAATCGGATATCGAGCAAAACTATATAGACTTCAAAGTGCTGCAAAGCCAATATCAAAGCCAAACCTTGCTTCCCGATTGTAGAATAATTTCTCTGGTACTTGCACGCTGGATGATCTACATCATTTTTGTCTACTTGAATTAATACTTCGCCAAACCCTACATCACGTGCAGACATTTTAAATAATCGACTAAAATTTGGATCTGAAAGAACCGGTGCACTCTCAGGTATGGCCTTTAATTTATCATAAGCACACACACACACACCCCGATATTTCAGATTTTTTCATACAAACGGCATCACTTTATATTGATAAAGTATACCTGGAGTTGCAAATGTCGAAATTTCCTTTGCTTTTTCCGTGAGCGAAATTCGCCAGCATCCTTTAGAAAGGTCAGATTTGGTGACATATTTTGCATTTCCAAGTTTATCGATCGACTCTTGGCATTGGAAATGAATCTGTTTTCGTGACACTGTTCATTTCTCTATAGTCAGCACACATGCAGAATGTATTACCCGGTTTAGACAGGAGTACATGGCGAACTCCAGTTACTTTTACATGGCTTCATGCAATCTTTCTCCAGCAAATACTGATTTTTTTTTTCTTCAAACATTCCTGTTTGAGAGGATTCATCCTGTAACGATGCTCTTTCACAGAGTAGTATCTACAATGTCAACGGCATGGTAGATTTATTTGTTCTTGTTGGAAAAAGGTGATCATATTCACTTAATAGCTGTTTAGATCACAATTTGCTTGTGGCTGTATATGTGGAAGTTTCTGCTCCAGCTTGTTTAATATTTCTGACCTCCGAAGATTGGTTAAATCAATATCAATACATTCCGGTTACATGTTATTGTTTACCTCCTCAATGTGGGATAGGTACAACTAAATTGATTGAATCATTAGCTGGTCTATCTCTACCAAGATACTCCTTAAATATATTTCATGACAAAGTTGTTTCTGTTTCCTCATCCCAGGAGTGTTAATAAAATAATTTAAGCCACTTATTTTCTTTTCAATTGTATTAGGGTCATACAATTTAGCCTGAAGAGAATTTTGATGAATGGGCAAAAGAACCATAACGCAATATTTAGAAACATCACTTTTAATTTTGGCCCAATAAAAATGATTCAAGATCTTATCATAAGCCTTAATGACTCCTAAATGACCAGCCAAGGAAGTTTCATGGGCTAGTTTAAGAATTTTATGTCGACAGTACTCTGGAACGACAATCTGATAGGTCATTGGCCATTCATCACCAGCAAATACCTCATGTGGTCTCCATTTTTCCATAATGACTGCATTGTTTACAAAATAATAAACTGGCACTTGGGTGACTTCAGTTTCACTAATACCTTTCTGAAACAAACAGGAAAATTCAGGATCTCATTCCTGTTCGAAAAGAGTTATTCTTTTGTCGCCCTGATTCGAATAAATAGAATGTGTAGAAAAGAGAGGATCACTGTGATCAATATCATGTGATTGATTAATAGCAGGAGCACAGGTGACCTCATCAAAAGAACGACTAATAAATGTATCAGCTAAAGGAATACTTTCCTGTGCAACATCATTCTCAAGATCTCTTTTTGCCATAGGTCTAGTAACGGCACAAGCAGGGCACAAGTGAGGGATTTCATTCTCAACCAAGGCTTGTCCGTTACAAGTGGATTAACCTCGACCTTATCCCTAGCAAGGTCATTACCGGGTAATAAATTAATGACCTCTATGGGAAAAGAATAACTGCTCCGATTGTCGTTGGTCCTGAGACTACGGCTGACGCCATATTGACATAATGGAGAGGAACATTAACAAAACCTTACTCTACCCTGAATAAAAACACTTACACTAGAAGAAGACTTCTCAGACAAAGTCAAAGTACCTGGTAACAAATACTCTGAGAAGTTCCCGTAGCTCTTTATATTTTAATAGGGACAGAATCACAAATAACTGATATAGAACTTTTCGACATGAAAGGTTCATAATTCTCCATAATAAAATCATCTGGGTTTGTTTGAACCGACCGATGTATTGCTTTCAGTATAAAAAGTGGCCTAGATCTATTTGAAAGTAGAGAATTTGGAATGGCTCTGTCTTTATCGTTGTTGCTGGATTTTTAACGTATAGCAGAATAGCTCTGTCTTTATTCTCTTGCTGATTTTTTAAACCTGTATCAATCAGAAATAACGTGCCGTTTCTTCTTACAATAAGTGCACGTAGGAAGAGATAAGGATTTCTGGTCAGACTTATCTTCTCTTCTCTCTGCATTTGCATCTGAAGCCGAAGGTTTCTTAACTCTAATTCCATCCAGGTTTTACTGTAATTCTTTTCATTTCCATCAAAACCAGAGGCAGACTAATTAATCAAACCAAAAGAGTTATTATCCAAAATTTCCTTTCCCACCAAATACTGAACCAAAATAATGCATATGTCTTGCTTTGTTAAAGATGCTTTACTTCCAAAATATTATAAAGTCTGGAAGCTCAGGCAAATTATCCTTCTTCTGATTAGGATTTGAAACAATGTTCACTAGATTAAATGACATTGTGAATTTTTGCTGGTTCGTCTAAAGAATTTTTAACTGTTTGAAATTAAAATCTATACCAGGGACAATGAATATTCATAGACAATGCTAATTTATATCTTAAAAGACAATTTTTAATATTTTAAGTAAATTCAGATCCCGGACAAACTCTCTACTTCTATTACGACTATATGGTCTTAACCTATACAAAAAAAAAAGCATCAAGTTCTATAAAGTTCAACAAACAATGTATTTACCTAGAATACAATGTGAAATTCTGAAAGGGACTTCCAGTATGACGAATCAAATCCCAAATAATCCTTAAAGTTATATCACAAGAACAAAAGTACAGAGTGTTCCGAATAAATTCCACTATTGAATGTGCTGATGTACCAATAGTCTTGAATATGTTGATGTACCAACAGCCTTGATGTACAACAATGATACAATCCAGAATATCTTTGAATGAATTCACAATACTCCCCCCAAAACACGTTTTCTTGCAAATGGTCAATGTGCACTTTGTACTTTAAATGAATAATTTAAATAAATGATTCCACTCAAACTATATCTGAACACAACAGCAATCTTGTTTAAGTCATCCTTATATAAACAAACTAAGGCACAGTAAAATTACCAGAATGTGGGTCATAACTTCTAAGTTTGTAAATAAGGCTAGACCTTGAACTCATATTTGAGCAAACAATTTATTTATAACATATAAACATGACAAAACATGAGAACAGTCAGGTAGACCAAACTTATACCCTCATTTATGGGCGACGGTCATGTACGCAAGACAAATTAAATATACACAACAAAGAATAAGTAAACAAAACTAAGCGTTAGAGGACACAGATAGCCTCGACAATATGGTGGCACTCTACAGTTTCGTATTTTGCATAGGGTTAGATTTATAAAGAGAAAGAATTTCCCCGGTTTTCCTCACTGTTTATATTGGAAATTTAAAAAGACCTTGTATATCTTAGGTATTGTTCAAAGAACCTTTAATTCCCTTGATTTTGGTGTATGATTGATGGGTGTAATTTGATTTATAGCTTGACCTTACTTTAGATGTGCACCTATTAAAAAAAAACTGCTAGTTCCACTTGGTCATTTCACTTCCTTTTCTTCAGAGATAAATTGTAAAATAAAAGAGCCGATAACTTTTTTTTATACGTTTTATATATTGGGTAATTCATTCATTGCACCTTCAGAAGCTGGTATTGTCTAGTCTGACAAAATTCATTTTCTCTATTTTAATAACTGCTAAAGATAGTGTACTTTAGACTAATTCAGGCTGATTTTTTTTCACATGAGAGCAGTCATTTTAGTTAGCTGTGTGATTAGATCATGTACAATTTCCACAAGTACAATATCCAAAGAAATTTCAGCCACAGAACATGAAAGTAACATAGAGGTATACTAACATTCTCTCCATTGTGCTTATTGTAAATTTAAACAACTTCACCTTACACCCGCCACTCTCTTAGAAGTTCATAATATTTGTAAAGCGTCCCCAACAGAAGAAGAAAACTTGATTCAAGAACAAGGAAAGGACAAATTTCCACGTACTTGTCAAACAGAGGCCACATCTCAGCCATGTATCGAACTTCATCTAGCATTCTATTTACATCAAGCCCATTACGATAAATGAGGTTATGGAGAATTAATGAAATTCGTGATTTAAGGGCAAAACGTCAAATACCTCATTCGCTTGTACAAAATATGCACACGGTGCGTACATTTGCAATTATGCAAATTTACATTCGGATATATTACTGAATGTATCTGGTCGCATGTTGTTGCCTTTCTATTGTTCAGGTATGCAAATTAGATATTTTTTTAGGTACAATCATTTCTTGCACCGGTCACAGACGATCATGGCTATCACCTGAAACTAAAATTCGTAATATGAACGACAGTGTTGAAAACACGATGATTGTCATCGTCACCATCATTAGTTATCAGTGTATCGAGTCCTTTTAAAGATATTTCGTGATTAAATTCAGTGTTACAATTGTAGATACATATATTCACCCATTATCAGAAGTCACAGACTAAATACTTAGATACCCATCTTAACCTAAAACCCTTACTGTAATCATTATAAACGCTAGTCCTTCTTTTGTCACACACACACACACACACACACACACACACACACACACACACTGATATGATGCAGAGGTAAGAATAGAAGGGCATTAATCGACCATAAATTGGAGGATAGTGTACGTTTTATATATTTCCTTGCAAGTAGAATGGAAGGCACATTTTCATTTACCATACCCTGTGATTTCTATGCCAATGGCATATTCATTCGAAAGATCATATAGTTTGACCCATCTCTTTTCTTCCTGATATGCGCCCGTCCGTTCTTCAAAACTTTTGTTTCCGTTTAAATAACTTTTCCACAACAATAAATAGCAGATTCTTCGATTGAAGCACGGTAGGGAATGAGACTTCATATAAAAAAGACCTATGTCGATTTCGATTGGGACTTTTTAGTGCCAAAGCTTGAAAAGCTATGACATTTGTTCTCTTACGTAAAGTCCAATGAAGATCTTACTTCATAATTTTAAAAGTATTTCTAGGATTTAACCCACACTCCTCATTAAACTTGGTAACACCTAAGTCAGACTTGATTTTTATCTGTATCTGTCGTGCATATTTTTTTATTGAGTTATGATCTATGTTAGACTGAAAATTCCTTTCATCGTAAATTGAGTTTTTGTTTCTAGTTATGTCTTCTTGGCCATGAGGAAGGTTTGGGTGGGGGCATTGTTTTTCAAATTTCCTATTTCCTTTTATTTTCCATCTCTACTACTCAAACACACAAACTGCAAACAAATAATGTGACTTTTTCAGTGTGTAGAAAATGGCACAGCAAAGCGACCGAAATGATCAAGAGAGATAACTCTAGCAGTGTGCTATTATGATATTAAGAATTATTTCTTTAGTGGTACTATAATATTTTTTTTTTTAAATTTAAAAAATAGTTGTCCTTTTCCTTTTGCTTATGAAGCGAAATACACTACAGAGTCCGGGGTGGGCAAGGGTGGTGGACGGCCCCCATGGGTCTGCTAGTGGCGTGGACGGCCCCCATGGGTCTGCTAGTGGCGTGGACGGCACCTATGGGTCTGCTAGTGGCGTGGACGGCACCTATGGGTCTGCTAGTGGCGTGGACGGTCCCTATGGCTCTCGAGAGGCTACATAGGCGACATGCATTTTTTTGAGCATGCATATTTTTGCCTTCCTGATGAGAGACGCGAAGGTCAAAGAAGTATTTTTTTATTTTTAATAAAATTATTATAGTCTCGATGCGCAGACAGCGGAGACACTAACATAATTAGTTGGTGTCGTAATTAACTTTGACAAGCATCTGACAATTATTTTCTGTCTTTTTAAAGGACCATTCGAACTTTCTGTGGGAGATAGTGCTGTCAAGTAGTACGTCATGAACATTACCAAGGTTCTGAATATCAATGTTGTACTAGTTTGGTTGTTTCCCATAGCTCTGTTTGCAAGCCTAAGCGTACGTTTTTGCATGCTATTTTGTACTCTGATCACGCGCATATTCATTATTATAAATAAATGGTTCTCTTTTTGGTGGTGATTCAACTTTAAATCCCTGAAGTCTCATCGCTTCATATTCGGCATACTTGTCATCTATCAACTGCCTCAGATGCCATGCCGGTTTAAGCAGTGCTGTACTGTAGTTGCGCTCTTTGTTACAACTCGTACCTTACGCGGATCAGTCCTGACAGAAATCCATTTTTGTCACACAAACAAGTGTCAAACAATTACTGATCCACTTTCGATCACAATTTGCTTAAACGCTGACTGTACCGGAAAAGATGAAATACCATATCAATATTTTGCGAAGGATGTATTACGCGAGCGTTAGTCTGCAACATGTTTACTCCATGTATATGTGTATCCATTGCGAAATAGCTAGATACGGGTCGTTAAACAGCATTAATGCTAGCAAGCATGTATAAGGAGGTGCGTGTATGGAGTGCCATTTGTAACAAAGTAGTCCTATTTTTATGGTCCAAAGTTAAGGAAGTGTTGACGGGTTATTGAAAAATCTTTATCGTATGCTGGAAGTACGCTGAGAATAGGCTTGATGGGTCAGCAAGCTATCGTTCGTACAACTGAGTCATTTTTATGGTTCCAACAGACAATACACAGCTTATGGTGAATTTCCAGCGAGATTCCTCACTCTTTAGCTTTCTCTATTCCACGTGCTTTTAGTTCCGGATTTTCTGCCACATCGTCAATTATGTCTTGAGCATCCCCGCCCGTATTTCATTTTTCAAAATTGTGTATTTAGCTACTTTATCGAGAATAAGCTTGAACTCAACCACGAATATGGTGTTGTCTCATATCATCTCCGATATATGATCTATATTTGCGAAGAGCTTTGTGTCAACCACGGGCGGGTTTCGTGCTTTTTAGCTTTCATATATAGGCGCTGGCGGTTAAAATTGCCAGCTACAAAACTCAGACCAGATATTAAAGCTGTGATCTCATGGACAACCACGATGGGGGCAAGCAATCATTGTTGACAGTATTCCAATTCTAACCACACCGATTCAATCACAGAAATCAATGTGATAGCAACACCATCTATCCCACTGAAAGCGGTTGTTGTACTTTTTGTATAGGGTGCGCCGTTGGTCAGCCTCTGCCCGAAAGGAGATTTCATCTTCACAAAACTTTTTAAGACGAAAATCTCGTGGTTCTTGGATTTTGAAATATAGCGACCTTACCAATTTCATGTGTACCACCACGTCAAAAGGATTGTCATTCAGATCCATGCCTCCTTTCCAGGCCAAACAGGGTGGAAAAGTTTGAAAACATTGTCAACATGGTTGCCAAAGAATGCTTTTACAACCAGTTTAATTGGGACAATAACTCAGACTGACAGCAGAAGCATAGCCAAAGTCAAAGCATTGGCACGGTATATGACTGTAAACCTTATAGAGGCTATTTATCAGCTGGTGCTGGCTGGCACAGCAGAGAGTATTCGTTTGTAATGTATGATAGAAAAAAGTACATAGACTACTTTGCACAAGACAGCAGGACTAACATCTGCTTTGCGTATTTCATGTTGGACAATTCGCTTTACCCGAGCGGGTAGCGCGACTCAGCGAGAGCGTTCTAAGTACGGTTGGGCAATCCTGGCTGCACAAACCCAAAAGCTTAGCTCTATAGTAGCAAGCTTGAAAGGTCTTAAATGTACAAGAAAACTTTCTTGAAAACATTGGAGATTTGGTCGCCCGCGCTGAAAACCACCCCATGCTGGGAGGTAAGTACTATGAATCGCTCTGATACGCCGGAGGCAAACTCGATTTCAGTGTTAAGAACGGCTTTGACGTGATCCTAAATGAAATGGAACGTAAAGTCGGCAACTATGAGAGATATACTTCTTACGACGGATGACAACATGACGATGGCCACCAACGGCGATATTAATTCGAAAAGGATGCGAGAAGCAATCGCGATGCAAGCAGTGCGAGCACAGCAGCAAGCGCCCAGAAACCGCAGCCGAAGAAAATTGAACGGTTGTCTTGTGTTAATTATATCTATAATGTGTTTAATTTTTGCCCATCATTGCAGATTGTAAGGATCATTTTGTAAACAACATATTACATGGCTACCTTTTTTCCCTGTGTATAGAATTGACTTAAAGATAATATATGTAAACATGTTTACTTAGATTTGAGTTCAGGACTTTGGTTTCCCCTTGGAAATCATATTGTCTGACTGACTTTTGAGAGGTCGGCTGCTAAAATATATGCAAACAAACCTGACCTCTTTTAAGAATTAGATGGAAATTTCAATTAAGATGACAGAGTATTTCAGAACATGGTTTTTGAGACATAGGGCAAATTGGGGATCTGTATGAGGTTGGTTGCATCAGAAGTATTTATTTATAGTTTAACATCTGTCTAGTGAAATCAGTATTTTAGGTGTGTTCAGTTATAATTTCGGAGAATTTATTTATTTCAATTATTCATAGGAATTACAAAGTGTTCTTTGAGTTTTGGGACTATATCACTATTTTGGGATTATTGTGAATTCATTTAAAGACATTCTGTATCATATCATTGTGATACATCAGTACCGTTGTACATCGGAATATTCCAGTCTTTTGGTTCATCAGCACAATCAAGACTGGAATTAATTCGGAACACAACTTTCGGATTTGTCATATAATTGTGAGGACTATTTTGGGATTTAATTCACAATACAGTAAGTTAATTTTCAATTTTCACTTTACAATCCTAAGGAAATAAATTATTTGTTGACTTTTACTAAACATGTTGGTTTTCGCTTTTTTGTTAATTAATTTAAGACTATAGAGTCTTAACACTTAACTCACCCGCACAAGACGTGTCAAGAGCAAAAACCAACACCGTGAAAAAGGTGCATGTTTCAATGAAGCCGAAGACCACAGTATTGAGATAACAGCACTAGTCGTGGGTAATATTGTAGTGCGCTTGTGACCATCTGATTTCTCCTCTCTTGAGGGACGAACATCATGTCCAGCTCTGCCCTAGCTTTCGTTCTGATGTCCGCGAGAACGGAGATTGTTGCCTCTATTTAGCTGTCGGGACGACGGGAGTTGGCGTCGGTGCGCCTGCATCATTTGTAATTACAAGTAGAGTTGTGCTTATAATGAACAAAATTCGGATTGCGTATTCCGCAATATTTTCTCGACAATGAATTTGGTGCAGAATATAAAGATTTTACCTAAGACGGTGGAGGAAACTGTCGAGAATTCATTAATTGCAGGGACTGAGCAGAGTTGACGGCGTTAAAATGCAGCATGTGCGTGACGTTACAATATACCAGTAACGTCACAATGAACCGCATCTGAACACCCTTTCATAGTCTTGTTGTTTATATCTCGTTTTAGATTCGATTTCAACATGTGATAATGGATGAAATATATGATTCAGTCAACGTTCTCGTATATCAATGCGTGAAGGCAATGTAATGACCCTGTGGTCAAAACAGCCTTCTGTCAATGCGTATGAGTTGTGAAGTGCGTCCTCAAAAATTTGGGCAACTGGAAAAGGTCGTTTTGACCAGATTGAACGGATAACGTAGGACTATACCGAATAACAGTTTTAGGTTAGTGTGTGTGTGTGTGTGTGTGTGTGTGTGTGTGATTTGGATTTTTGACGTAGCTTTAACAAATTGTCAGTCATATCGCTACGACTGCAGTGGCAGTTTATAGTGATGTCTAGCACTGGGGCATCATGCCGGAGACATGTAGCATCATGTCCCACCCAGTCACATTATCCTGACACCAGGTCGACCAGTCCTAACACTAACTTCTTAATGGTGAGCGCCGAGCGAGGCAGCTGTTAGTACCATTTTTATAAGTCTTTGGTATGACTCGGTTGGGGTTCGAACCAACGACCTCCTGCATCCGAGGCGGACGCTCTAACCACTATTTCACCGGAGCGGTTTTTAGATCATTGTTGAGAAACATTCCTGTGCACTGCGAGACAACAATGGGAAATATGTCTTAAGATCGTAAGGTGCGTATTTGACACCGAATCGTCAGAAATTGGATGGTGACAATAAAGTGCGCGATCTTAAAATTATGATCAAAAGAAGAGAGCAAGATAGGACCAAAAATAATGGAAAAATGAATACGAATGACTGAAATATGACCCAGACAAAGGTGTGATGTTGCGTAAATTATGCATTGAGTATTAAAGAGTGTTGCATCAAATATGGAAATATTTTGATTTATTAACTATTTTGTATGTCTTTAACAGTTTATCATCTGGCTTTTATAATACGTTTTAGCAAAATGCTCATAAAACTAATAAATACTGTCTGTAGATAGAAAGACAGGAAGACCAACAGATAGATAGATAGATGGGGGAGGGAGGGAGACATGGATGGATGATGGATAGATAAATGGATAGATTAAAGATGTATATATATATATATATATATATATATATATATATATATATATATATATATATATATATATATAAACTAGTG